>JAJAGP010001931.1:0-27500 GCA_025084515.1 Ancistrus triradiatus
AAGTGACTTAACATTACACTGGGTGTTATTCTGCCATGGATGAGAAAAGAAGAACAAATAACACAATACTTTTTATTAATGGCATTAGTTTTGCTTACGCTAATGTAATGATGCCTTTGTTTTAGCGGACTAATATGTACTTTTGGTAGTTTATATAAATATGCCCGGCTTGCCAAAACAGCTATGAGCTATCATAACCTTGTCTGCAGCTTGGCTGGCTTTCTTTTAAATATTTGCGAATGTCCATTAATCCATGAGAAGACCGAAACAAACTGGCTCTGACTGAAAGTGTTCAGGCTTTTATGGGAAATGTACTGCCTGTAGTTCTGCTCAGTAATTCAGGGTGAAATTGACTTTTTACCGCCATAATTGAAGCGAAGCTGCAGCGCGTGCTTCTGTAGGTGCAGGAGGAATACTTGCACTGACCAGCAGAGGGCAATGCAGCCTGCTTTTTGTTTATCATACGAAATTATTTAACATCGTTATTTATTCCTATTGTTAATTTCCCTGTGTATAAACGTAGCGTCACGTTAAACTACTAGTTGCTAATGAGTAATCAAATCTATTTAATTGTCACGTGATATTCTGTGAGCCGTGACTAGCCTAAACTGAACATCGTCTGGTGTCAGAGTGGAATGAAAGCTAAGGATAAGAAGACGGAAGCACTAGACAGCACAAAAATGGCTGAAATCTGATCTGTCATTGAGCCGCACAGCTACATAAAGATAAACAGAGAAACAACAGGTTTTCTGTGCTCAGATGTTTTACAGAGCACAAAGAAAGTAGGCTAGGGCTTTACCTGGTTTGAATCCTGAGATGGCCCGAGATGGCCTGCTCTATTTGTTTGGTAAGGTCATGAATGCTGAGCTCATCTGCACTGTTTGTTCGGCGGGGTTATGTAAGGACGCCATATCACTGATGTCTGGAACTGAAAACTACATTCATAGTACATTCAGCCAGAGCTGCTGTATGGGAAATTTCAGCTTTCTCCTGGCTTTTCAGTAACACCAACTTGGATTACTATATCAGTATTATCTACTGTTTATTTAAATAGGAGGTTTTCTGTTTAAAACAAACACAGCCATGGTAATTTGAGTCATCTAAATAAGCATCACTAATGTGTTAGATCATTTACACTTTAACACATATATTACCAAATGAAAAAGAATGGTTTACGTGACACTTTTGTAGCTACTTATCTTGATCATGTCAGATCTGTGGTAGGCTAGCGGCTAAGGTACTGGACTATGGACCGGAAGGTCCAGGGTTCAAATCCCACCTCTGCCAAGCTGTCACTGTTGGGTCCTTGAGCAAGGCCCTTAACCCACAATTGCTTGGATTGTATCAATTGTAAGTCGCTCTGGATAAGGGTGTCTGTTAAATGCTTTAAATGTAATCTGGTTTAAAGCCACAGGACATAACTGAAATTTCAATCCTCATTATCATTCACAAGCTATACACGCACAGCAAATTGCCGTATTTTAAATATATATTTAAACTCTCCCCTGTCCTACAGAGCCTAAGAGGCTGCAGCTGGCCAACATTGGCATTAAGACCACCTGAAAGTCTCTTCCACGTAGTGCTGGAATCAAACTCAAAATCAACCACCCCCCCCCCAGCAAACAGAAGTGACTCAAAAGAAAAATCCTTACTGTATTTTACATTAAAAGTCTTGTACAAAATACTCACTGCATCACTATTAGCTTTATAATATTTTATCAGATGTTTTTTTTAGTAGTGTTTTACTTCTACTTATCCAGTCCCGTTACTTATTCTCATCTATGGTTAGTTCACACAAGTCATACACTAATTAAACACACACTCTTAAAAGATACTCAATTAGATATTACAATAAAATGTAGCCACTCAGATCAGTAATTAAAACAAAAAAACTTTAACAGCACATCAGCAACTGTGTGACGAAGAAAGTAAAAATTTCACTTGTCAAACACACACTTTGGGGCAATTTAGAGTGAATATTTAACCTGTTTTTGTAGTGTGGGAGGAAGCCGGAGCACCTGGAGTAAGTCCACACACAAGTTAATCCTTGAAGAAATGGCGGAGTAATCATTTATGGATCAGATTTTTAATTCACACTGGGCAGGACACACAAGCATCATGAAACATTCATTACTGTGCTTTCTCAATATGGCTACACATGAGATAACACTGACCATCAGATTAATGCAGACATACACAATGGGGGCCAACAGGCTGAGACTACAAGTGCTTTGATTTTGCATTTTTCTGAAATGTAATACGTTTTTCATAACAAATCATACAATCAAAAGCTGAATATTTGAAAGAAAGAAAAAAGTTGTGAAATGTCAGAATATTTGGTATGTTCCCCCTTTTGCTGTAATGACAGCATGCACTTGAGCTGACACACAATTTGGGCAAAATCTCGCAATCTAGCTTAGCCCGGTCTGATTTAGTAGTTCAAAACCTATTCTGGAATTGACGTGGCACAGGTGAACACTCATACTGGACAGAGCACCAGTCCATCACGCAGGGCTTTGAAGGGGTTTCTTCTGCAGTGCTGAGAATTGATCCCTCCATTCAGCTTCACTTCCCTCAGACAAGGCTAATTTTGTGTGTCTGTCTAACGCCCAACCCAGCTCGAAGGACTCGATCCTGGATCGCTGTCGTGGTGGGCTAGCAAATTGCCGCTGAATCCCCAGAGTTCCAAATTCCACAGTCACATTTTATGACTATAAGTGATAGGTTAAGAATTATAATGTAAATATTAAGTATTATAGTGCTGAGCTCTTTCAAGTGAAGGGCATCTAGGACCTAATCTTTGCCAATGATTGCAATACGAGTGAGCATCGGGCATTTGGGAGGTGCAGCTGTTCTCCTAGCTCAACCCTGTAGTGAAACACGTTCAAGTCCCAGTGGTGTTTCATGGGAGAGTTGGATGTCAGATGCCAACACAATTGGCTGTATATGAGGGAGGGCAGGTGGCACCCTGGGCATGTGCTCCAGTCCACAAAACCCTGACTTAGAAAAGCAGGGTTAACATGCAAAAAAAAAAAAACAAAAAAAAAAAAACATAAATACAACAATCATGTCAAAAACAGAGAAATCGATCTTCCTTGGTGTGCTTCATGAATGTGAGAGGATTAATTTGCTGACGAACTAGTTCACAATCTTTAAAAGACTTGAGTATTGTGGGTATAATTGACAGTTTTTCAGTAAATGACTGACCGATTGATTTACAGATTGAGGGCAGAAACATACTTTGCATTTTTGAATAACCATGCCAGCCATAGGGGTGTGCGATATGCATCATTTATGATAATATCTTAATTGTTGTTTTGACAATGTGCAAAAAACTTTGCAAAAAACTCTAAACACCCTAAGATTTCACATATTCAATGGGTCTGTAGCCAGGCAGACTACTATGCATCCATACCAAGTGGTGCAGTGCGCTAGCTCCACATCTCAAGCTAGTACTCTACCTAAAAGCACATAACTGAAGACTGCTCCAGCCTAGCAGTCTACATCGTTAGATTTACTTGCTAGACGTAGCTCATTCTCACTGGCATGTATGTGGTTTGGCTTTGAGAAGACGACAATCTGCAAACTATGTCGGAAATCAGTTGCGATTAAAGACAGCTCAGGAACTAACTTATACAACCATCTTTGAACTAAACGCTGTGTAAACTGAAGAGCAGGACAAACTTCGGGAGTCAGTTGTTAACGAAAGGCTTGAACCAGACAAGAGACCAGCACAAAAACACACTCAGCAAACCTGAGCGGAATCATTCTGTAAAAAAGTCCTTTATGAGAAGAAAAGCAAAAGGACACCAATTCATGCATTGAGAGTGATGAGTTCAAAGAACTTCTGAATACTTTAGACTGATATACACAGCCAAAGTATTGTATATCCCAGAAAATATCTAGTTTTTTGTTTTGTCAATATCGAACACCCCTACTAGGTGGGGAAAATCATAAAATAAGATCCTGAACAGATCATTTTCCACTATGCACGGGATATTTACCAGACTGTCTTCAACTGCTGCAATCAAGCAATCCATGGCCATGAAAGTGACCAAAAATAAACAAATAAACAAAAAGAGAATCATAATAAAAAAAGAGGCCACATGAGAAACCCACACAGAGGCTGCTTTTATCCATGGAGTTGGGTAAGATAAATCTTTTTTTGTTATATACTGTTTGAAAACCGTGGTTTCTTCAGAAGTCGCAACCATGGAACATGGATAAACTTCTTTTTTTAATTTTAAAAACACTAGTCACACAAACCAGATCTCACAGTCTGTAAAGACCATTAATAAATACTATGAATTAATGCATGAAGAACCCATAAATATTCATCTTACAAGGCTTGTGTTACACAGGACAGAACATCGAACACTGAAAGCTTGAAACAATGCTATTTACAAAAATGCCCAGAATCACCCCTAAGCATACAACTTGGTCTCCTTCAAACAAGCTAAGCTCTGACATGTGAAAAAATATAAATATAATAAGAATACTCCTGCTGGTTTCAGTACTTTAGTAACAGGCAATGTTCAGTGTAGCTTTAAAAAGAAAACAAAAATTCCAACGTGGTAAACTGACATAAAAACACTTTGATAAGATCAAACCTGCCTCCTAAGATCCTGCTAGCAGCTTCCCTTACATGAAGGTATTTTTAGAATACACACATTTATTTACAGGCTTAGTGCAATAGATTGACCAAACCTGGAAGCAGTGCCATTTGAGTTAATAAAACCTTATCTGTGATATTTTGTATGTCTACATCAAGGTCAATGTTTAGTTCTGAAGATTCTGAAGATTTAGTGCACAGGTGCATAAATGTACAATAACAACAATGGAAATGCTTTCTTACAATGCAAACGTTCCTTGATTATGATAAAGTAAACTACATTATGGGTAGTGTTGCCAGATATTCGTCAAGAATTTCGTTATAAAGTCTCGTTAGTGTAATCCCACTTGTATCAACCATGGAAGGCACAGTGGCACAAGTGGTAAGCACTGTTACATCTTCTCTGGCTTCTCAACTAGAAATAAGGAACCTATTGAATACTACAATCTGCCTTCATCCATGAGACCAGTTTGACAGTGCTTACCTCCACCGCATTCATGGAGCCTAGATTTGGCAGATGAAGATCCCACAAGGCATGAACCACATGTGGAAAACAACACTGATCCTTTGAGTCCTTATTGCATGGTTATCCTCATTGCATAACACATTGCAAGAATTCAACAACCTGGTCCGAGACTTTAGACAAGCTGTAGCAGAACTACCTGGTTCAAGATTGAAATGATTGGGTTCGCTGTCACCAGGTACAAAAATGTCTGTCTATTGGAACCGGTATGACAAAGTTCTTTATGCAGGCTGGAAACCTCTGTTTCTATATTGATGTTGATTGATAGTTCATGGCTTTGGGTTATGTGCAGGACCCCCATAATGATGTCTTCTTATCAAATTGATTGGCGTCAGATTGTCAGTCAAGACGGAAACCTGACTACAAAATGACAATTTCCTCCCTTCAATACCCATTGGCTATGCAGTACATATGAAAGGTCCCTACAATAACATGGAACTGCTGTTGGAACACATACAGTGCAACCATTACGAACGGAACATATGTGGTGGTCTGAAAGTATTTGCACTGCTACTAGGAATGCAGCTCGGATATACAAAATACTGCAGTTTCCTTTGTGAATGGGATAGCTGAAGTGCTAAAGTGTCAGGACATTAAAGTATGGCTTGTTGACCCAACAAAGATAATCCTGCCTCTATATAAAGAACCTGGACTGATGAAAAATTTTGTAAAAGAATGAGCAAAGGAGGTGATGGAATTGCTATGTGGGACTGGTTTCTAAGAATCAGTTAGGTTACCAGTGACAGGGAGTTTGAAGATCTGTTAGTGGGGCCATAGCCTGGAAGGCATTTCATTCTGTTGTTGAGAAATTTCTTGACAACTACAGACCACCAATCTACACTGAGATCACTGACCACATGCTTACTGCGTTCAAAAGCATGAAGTGCAACGTGACATTGAACATTTCATTTTCCGCATTTGCTCTTGGTCGTCATCCTCAGTGATCATGGTGCAGTCAGTCACAAACAGGGTAAAAGATTTCACCTGGAAGTTGCGACCATGGAAAAGCGGTATCAGGGCAATTGGATCCCATCAATGTTGGCCAACTAGTGTTGGACTCTGATATGACAGTTACAAGATGCTGAGTACACATGAAACTGAAGAACATGTTCATCTGAACACAAGGTGATTTAATGCAATGAAATTCTAACCATTGATTTCAATGTTTTGCCAAATTAATGTGATACAAAGAAATCGAACGTTTTGTGTACAAAAAATCTAACTTGTGTACAGTTCAGCAATGTCTATCATAATCCTTTGAAACAATTTGTTGTCCAGTGTAATTTAGGACAGGATTGACATGAATGAGAAATGCACACTGTGCTGCACCGAGGTGTTATTTCTTCCAGTTCGTTCTCAATCAAGGAACACTTCTGTTGTGAGACAGCATTTCCATTGTCATTTTACAGTATTATGTTTAGATTTTTTGAGCCGTGTGCGATTATTTTTCCAGTTGTATATTCCGTAGTGTTGTACATTTCTAGGCCGCCTAGAAAGTCCAGTGTCATGGTCACATTTCTTACTAAAATGCATTTCCTCTTAAAGCCTAACCCCATGCACACAGCCACACACAGCAGAAACAATCACAAGGGGGCAATCTAATGATATTTTAAAATACAAGAATTTCAGCATCCTAGATGTAGACCATGTTTGACTGAAATACAGCATGCAAAAAACAGCTGTAACAAGCTCCAGATGTTATCAGAACAGGGCTGAAGGAGGTCACTGGCAGCGTAGCCTCGTGGCTAGAGTCTTACAGCACTGGAATAGAGTATAGCCAAGTTTGTTCTGTGGTCTGGCCAAACTGCTCTGCACTCAGCTATGTGAGGGGATTTGGGCTGGGGGAACCACTGCAGTGACCTTGCGGATTCCTACAAACCCACTGTCTGCCAGCTTGGGTTTTGTGTGCAGCCATATTCACGGAAACTTTGAGTGCACTATGTCAAATAGAACAACAGGACATACAGCAGAATGCTGATCGCTGGTTTTAAGCTTCACTTCCACAAAAGCATTTCATGGTGTAATTAAAGGTATTGATTCTTAGAGAATGTGTATTATTTCAAATCGTTGACTAAATCTCACACTTCATGAACTAAGCCTTTTTTATGCTTGAGAAAAGGGCAGAGGAACTCCAGTTTTGAACGGGGAATCCCTCTGTTAGATACAATATACAGTGGTACCTCGGTTGTCCTCGTTAATTCATTCCAGAAGGATTGTCAAGAACCAAAATGGACAAGTACAGAGGAAATTTTTCCTATAAGAAATAATGTGAATTTAATTAATCCGTTCCAGACCCCCAGAAAATCCACACTGTATAAGGCAATATATGCATTAATGGAGTTGTACTGTACAGGTGCTCTCTGATTTGTTCAGACAAATCCATCAGAAGTTAAATGTATCATAAACTGAGGTGTTTAACGACTGTTTGGTGGAGTGGTCTATACTGTATCGTAGGCGGAGCCCATGATAAGCAAGTTAATGTTTAAAACACTTCCATTAACCTACAGTTGGCCAAAATCATTAACACAAAGCTTAATTAATAATAAGGTGTTGAAAAATCTCATGTAATTTAATCAGTAATGGATTGAAAATGAAAAGTAAAAGCAAAACACTTACTCTATTGGTGAACTCAGCCTAACTGCAGCCTGTTTCCCTTTCGGCTGGCTCTTAAAGTGAACCCTTTTAGGACACATGGGGACTTATTTGCACAAGAAATACAGTACAGTAGATGTAAAAAAAAAAATAAACCCACAATAAAACACAATAAAAAGAGCTCGTCACTGAGCAAGGACTACTGTGAACCCAAATCACTGTACTGAACCATGAATCCGCAAGTCTGCCAAGTACCGAGCAAAGAACCAAATTTGACAAGTTCCGAGGTGGTGGAGAATCAAGGTACCACTGTATGGACAAAAGTTTGTGGTCACCCAAAAAAAAGCTACATCCAAAACATTGGTATTAGTATGGAGCTTGCCTCCCACCTTTGCTGCTACAACAGACTTTGTTCTTCAAGGGCTTTCCACTAGATGTCCCACTTCTTCTGGTATTAGACAATAAGCCCTGGCTCACTTTTGGCATTCCAGTGCATTTTCAAGATGTCTGATGGAGTTGAGGTCAATGTTCTGTGCAAGCCGGTCAAGTTCTCAATCAAAGTTGGCGAACCAATTCCTATAGACTTGAACTACGCAGAAGCGGAAACGTATACACGTATCACATAGAGAGTCACCTGGGGTTCAGTACATCTCATTCTACTGCCACTGTTTTGTCTATGGAGAATCCAGAAATGTGTGCTTCATATTTTGAATGTGTTACATGTAAGTGTTACTGAAATAGCAGAGCTCAGTCATTAAAAGAGAACATTTTGGGACTGCAAGAAGCAAATCAGGCATGTAGGTTCTCAGAAGAAATGCTTAATCAGAGGAGTGACGAGCTTCACCCACAACTTAACATAGCGGTCAGGCTGCTGAAATGTGGAGTTTGACACCTCTGTGGACCTCTGGTACAACATTTCTTGTTCCTTGAAGTAAAAAAGAAAAAAGTGTAAAGCAGTGGTATTAAATGAAACAGCCCCTCAGCCCCCCCACACACAAATCATCCAACAGTTCAATAACACAATGTAAAATTGCGTTAGTAAATCTGAACCAGCCAGCCAGCACTGGATAAATATTATGCATTAACTAAAGATTTTATTTTAAGAAGATTTTTACAAAATATACAAGTTATGTAAATAACCAGATGCCACAATAAACCACTTGATCTAACTGACTGCAAAACAGGAATAAGGATTCATTCCACATTACACACACACACAAAAGAATGAACAAATACGCCTTCCAACATCATTCTGGCAAACAACCCAGATCATTTTAGTGTAACCTTAAGAATGAAAGAAGTATGCTGACAGCTTACTAATGTGGTTTTGGCTTTACCAATGAAACCAGACGCAGATTAGAAGTCTTAACACAATGAAAATCAGTTGTACTTTTGGGAAAATAACATTCTAGCCCTAAGGGTAAACTTGAGTACTGCTATACAAGCATGCATAGTCTTGGAGCCTGTTGTCTGTATGTGCTGACTCATCAAACCACATGACTAGTTTGCCGTAGCTATAAGCTTATATAACCTCCATCTGATAAGGACTAACAGGAACTTCAAATTATTCAAACAATTAAAGATCCTCTGACCCCATTTATGGTTACACAAGCTTTATTACCACTCATGTACAGCCTTCCCAGAAGAACCACAGGGCTTTGGTTTAAGGACATACTAAGGGGTAAAGTGCACGGGATACAGTGTCATTACAGACACACAAACAAAACACTATCAGCTCTATCTTTATGTAAGGCACACTTTCTGCAAATATTTGCAAAAAGGGCTTTCATGTTTTAGTTTATGATTCCATAATGTCCATATACAAGATGAATCTAAACCTGTTGTAGTTGGGTCTGGATTTCACCATTTTTCTTTCACAATGGGCAATCTGGGCCTCTAGATCCCTGTGCACAGAGCGATAGCCAAAATTGGTGAACCATGAGTGAGGCAGGGGAGATCCCGTTCCTTTCAGTAGTACCATCAGAGCCTATAAACAAGCAAATCACATTAAATGCTGTTCAATTATCATCACATGCACACATGCATACACCACCCATTCATACGCATTTCCACTCTCTCTCACGCAACCCAATCTCACACCACCACCCAGGGACAGTAGCTTTGGACAAACACACACCATCTCTCACTCACGACTTTTTGGTCCTCTCATATACACACTCGCGAATCCACATGTACCCCCTCAACTCCTCTCACCTCTCACACACACGCATCCTGCATTCGCTCCACAACAGCACAAAACAGACCACGCTCGCTCACACTCATCATATCTCTCACTCAAACATACACACTCATTCACAGATGCACACAACACTCTCACTGACAACACTCAACATGCTCAAACACACTTCACACTATTTCACACACACACACTATTAGCTGGCTTCACACATTCACACCACACGCTGCACGCACGCACGCGGACACGCACTCACTCGACACTCTCAATCATTTTCTACTCTCACCCACACACACAATTCATTCACACATCGCGCACACACACCGCTCACCACACCACCCACACATGCTCAAAACCATTCACATCACTGCTCTCTCACTCAACAGACTTTTTGGTCACTCTCATAGTACACACTCACTCGAATCCACATGTACCCCCCCCGCAACTCACTCTCACTCAACACTCATTTTCATTCTTTTCACACTCACACACCCACCACTCATTTACAGATGTCACACACACACTCTCCAACTGACAACACACTCCAATGCTCAACCCACATTCACACTATGTTCACCACAACACTATTATGCTGCTTCACACATTCACACTACACACACACACAACACTCGCTCACATATACTCTCTCATTCACTACTATCACACACAAAATCCTTAAATCTTGCTCACACACACTCATTCACAGACGCCACACTCTCACTGACAAACTGACACACTCACAATGCTCAAAACACACCTTTCAACACTAGTTTCTCCCACACACACACACACACCCACACACACAAACATTATGCTTGCTTCACACATTCATACTCCACACACTTGGCTCCCATATACTCCTCATTCCCACCCCTCAAACTCACAAAACCTTTGCTCACACACACTTGCTCGCACGCACACTCACATCACCCACACTCTCATTCATTCTCTCACCACACCCACTTCCATTTCACACCTGGCCCGGCGCACACACACTCGCCTCACACACACATGCACACACACACCACACACACACATGCACATGCACATGCACAAACCCAAACACTTGCTCTCACGCCTTGTGTTGTGTGTGTGAGTGACTCTACAGGTGTACCACACTCGTATAACGTTCTCACTTTGCAATCCCTCCATTCATTCACACTGGCTCACTAACACCCTCGCTGTACACAAACCACGCACATTGCCATATTCTCTCTCTATCGGCTCTTTTCCAGTGAACTCAAATGATATTCATATCCGCAAAGAAATAATTTAATTCCGCGTGGGAAAAACACTAGGTAAATTACATTAGTAAATGTTCTTCTCTTAAGGCGGCATATATAATTACCAGGGCCTATGAACACTGCCCAGAATAAACAGCATTGCTTCAATTTGGCACATTTCTTTGTTGCCACAGGGTTTGTGAGCTCAACAACACGTGACCTCCATTCAGCTCTTACAGGAAACTCAGAACATGAAATATGATATGTTGGCATTTTAGAACAAACACACACTTCCCATATCTTCAGTTATATCAGAATCCTTTTTTATATCCTTTTTATAAAATCAACATGACACAAATAAAAAAAGAACCAAGTTATGAGATCAGCAGTGCAAACAGGAAAGGTCTTTATATAGTTCCACATAAAATACATCAGAAGCATTTACCCTAAGGTAGCGTTCTTTTGATGGAAGTTGAATATCAGGTAACGCAGCTGACGGGAAGCCACTCAGAACTTTATTACTCAGGATTTCCTTGTACGTCCAAACTATCAATTATGTATCCCAGATGGCTTTGAGGTAACTGGAGCCTTGTCGGTGCCTGAACTACTCAAATTCGAAACATTCTAGTTAAAAGAGTTACCTCATGAGCATGTTGTCTCTCCTGCCTCTGCCTGACTGTCCATCTCTCACTCTCTTGCTCAATCAGTTAGAACAGCTCATTGGCTCTAGTCCAGGTGAATAGGTCTCTCGTAGGCTGAGGGCCAGGATGCCAGTTAATGGTCATTGATTCTTTTTGCTGCTTGACCAAGAGGACCTCTGCACCCTGTCTATTCCCACTTCTGCTCCTGTGTTTGCTAGAAATGACGGCATTGACAAGGCTTTATCTAATAAGTGGGACTTCAACAGGAGCATGCAATTTAATTGTACTGATGTTGCTCATATTTACTGAACTCTGACTCTCCCTCCAGCACTCTATTCTGGCTTCTCCCCTTTCTCACATCTCACCTCTACTGGCATGCCAGTGAAATTATTACACATTTGATTTATGCATGCAGAATTATTAAATGAAAAATAAGTATGACTCAAATTCGCAGGAGAAATTTACACAGATGCGACCAAACTTACGGCTACTCATACAGTAGGGCAAAAAAGTAGTTAGTCCAGCCACTGGTTGGTGCAAGTTCTCTGACTTAGAAGAGTGAGAGAGGTCTGGTAATGTTCATCAGAGGTACACTTCATCTATGAGAGACACAATCAAGGAAAAAAAAAATCCAGGAAATCACATTGTAAGGATTTTTAAAGAATTGAATTGGGTAAATCATGATTGAAAATAAGTATTTGTCACCACAAAAAAACAAGATTTCTGGCTCTCACAAACTGTAAACTCTTCTTTAAGAAGCTCTCCTGTCCTCCACTCGTTTACCTGTATTAAGGCACCCTTTGACCTCAGTTATCTGTATAGAACAATCCTGTCCACATCCTTCAACTCCAAACTGCCACCCAAACTCAACCACGGCCAAGGACCAAAAGCTGTCGAGGGACAACCAGGAAGAAAATTGTAGACCTGCAGCAAGGCTGGGAGGAGGAAATTACAATAGGCAAGCAGGTTGGTTGAATAAATCAACGTGGGAGCAATGTGTGTAAGAAAATGGAAGACAGACAAACATTGATAATCCTCCCTCGATCTGGTTCTCCTCACAATATCCATCCCATGAGGTCAAAATGATCACGAGAACAGTGAGCAAAAATCCCAGAACTGACAACTACACGGAGGGACCTGGATAATACCTGCAGAGAGCGGGACCAAGTAACAAAGGCTATTACCATCAGTAACACACTACGCGAGAGGGGGACGGGGCAGTGCCAGGCGTGTCCCCCCCTTCTTAAGCCAGTATACATGTCCAGGCCCGTCTGAGTTTGCCAGAAAAGCATATAGATGACCAGATCCAGAAAAGATTGGGAGATATCATGTGGTATAATATCATAACGGTTTGGTAAAACTCAACTCGTCGTGTTGGAAGGAAGAAGAATTGCTGAGTTGCATCCTAAGAACACCATACCTCGTGAAGCATGGGGGTAGAAACATCATGCTTTGGGGCTGTTTTTTCTACAAACGTACAGAGACTGATCGTGTTAAGGAAGAAATGAACGGGCCATGTATCGTGAGATTTTTTTAAGAGCCAAACCCTCCTTCCATCATGAGACTTGAAGATGGAACTTCTGGTGTCTCCGCATGACAATGATTCTCACACATCCCGCTCTGGCAACGAAGGAGTGGGCTTCGTAAAAAGCCTTTCAAGGTCCGGGAGTGGCCTAAGCCAGTCTCCAGACCTCATCCCCTAGAAAAATGTGTGAGAGAGTTAAAACACGTGTTTTTTGCCCCAAAACATCACTGCTCTAGAGGAGATCTGCTTGGAGGAATGGGGCCAAACTACCAGCTACAGTGTGTGCACCCTGCTGAACACTTACAGGAAATGTTTTGACCTCTGTCTTGCCACAAGGTTATTTTACAGAAAGTAATCGAGTTTGAACTTTCTGTTATTGACCAAATCTTTTTTCCCACAATAAGTTGCAATTCAATTCTTTAAAAAATAAAAAAAATCCTACAATGTGATTTTCTGGATTTTTTTCCCCCTCATTTTGTCTCTCACAGTTGAAGTGTACCTATGATGAAAATTACAGACCTCTCTCATCAAGTAGGAGAACTTGCACAATCAGTGACTGATTAAATACTTTTTTGCCAAACTGTATATGAAGTTGATTATCTCTTTACAACTGTCAAAATCTGGGATATATACTCATAGACCAAACGAACCCAGATAGAAATGTCAGATTGCTGCAAAACTCGGCATGCCATTATATCTCAAGCAGATATGTAAATGATTACAGGTGTGGTCTGATTAGACACTGGGTCTTGCCACAAGAGGGCATAAAAGTGCTTCCCCCACTGCCCTATAAAAAAGCTCTCAGATAGGTAGTGTACCTCTTGGTGAGAGATCGTTGACTGCTAGACATGCCTCTATGACACACTCGAAGTTTGCCCAGTTGGCAAGTTTTGAGAGACTGCGCATCATCGGACAGAGAAACAGTGTGGTTGTTTTGACTAACTGCCCACCATCTAGGCCGTTCTGACCTATCTGTTAGTGGTTCTGTGAGGGAATTCACACATGGCAAAACAGACTCCAGATGCCCAGACAGACCACCAGAAGAGAGGATAGTTTGATCATCTGACATGCATGAGTAGCTCCCACAGTTTTTTTTCTGGAGCAACATATCTGATTCGAATAGGCTCCACCTCCAACTTACAGAACTTAAAAGATCTGATGCTAAAGTTTGGAGTCAGATACCACGGGGCACCTTCAGAGGACTTGTAGAGACCAGGCCTTGACGAGTATGAGTTGTTTTGGGCTGAACATGGAGCATATTAGACAGGTGTTCCTAATGTTTCGGCTTACTGGTATAAATCCACATGAGCAGCAAGAGAAAAAGTTGAATGAAAATCATGGATTTTGGAAAACCTATCTGAAGCTAGCTGTTTTCAAACTCAAAATTCGAAACAGGGAAATAGCTTCCTTGTCATTATTAGGTTGGACACTGGTGGTCCATAAGATTTGTTTTTAATCTCCTGTTCACAAAACAATACATATTTTATTGTCAACTGCAAGGATCACACAGTCAGAGCATAAACAAACAAGTACATAATATTTAACTCTACATAAAATCCATTGTTTAGGACAGTATCAGCCATGGTTCAGATATCTGTGTGGTCTAAACCTGAGAGGGTATCATTAAAAGACATTTACTCAGCTTTTCAGTAGCCTTAAGTGTTTTTCCCAATTCCGCCAAAACAGTGCTTCGTTCTTGTCCCACAATACCTCTAATTATAAAATAAGATGACGTAAACTGGGATGATGAGTCAATACCACTCACCCTTGGCATGAAAGGTCCAGTCAGGCCTATGATATTCGTGTAGGTGGACACGGCGCTGTTGACCCAGCTCACATACCTACATAAAAATAAGAGCAGAAATAAGGAGTCAGCAAATAGGGGATAATTTCTCTCATAGTTGCATTTTGTGGTCATCAACCATGATATTTGTGAGATCCTGCTGGTATTTGTGAGTCTGAGCCAATTTCTTTCCAACAATGACACACACAAACCATGAGGTACTTTGAACTTCAGAAAAAAACACACAAAATAGTACACACAATGTAGAAAGAACCTGAATACTTGCTTACTTTGTTATAGAACTGGTGGGCAAGGTGAACATAAGCTTCGGGAATGGCACCTGCTACCCCTTTGGCCCCAAAAAAGCCATTAACCTCAGGTGAAGCCATGAGGATGCTGTAATCTGCTGAAGCTCCCAGCACCAGCCTCATGTAGGTTTGTGTCAGGTTGAAGTAGCCTGACGTTAAGTAGATTGTAGAGTCCCCACCTGCCTCCATCAGCAGTCTCTGTGTTACCTCCTCATCTAGCTGGATGCCCAAAGGCTTCATCTGCACCAGTGGGAACACCCATGTGTCTGTGTGTTCTTCCTCAAATTCTGCTTTGGAATTCGAATCTGAATCCAGCTCGTTCTGTTGAATCCGTGCTGCATTCACTACCTCCATGATTCGTTGACGTGCTGAGGTTGAAAAATCCACTCGATTTCCTGGGAATCAGAAAACAGAGCAAAAGGTGGACCTTCCTAGCAGCTAGTCAAAGCACGGCAGCATTGAGGGGAAACAGACTTTACTTTTCAGAACTAAGGAGTCAAGGCCATAGGGGAATGCCTATTTTTGGTTAATCAATGTGGATAAATAAATAACTTGCTACTAAAAGGTAAATAACCATGTTTAAATATCAAGTTTAATCAAGTGGGTGCTTAGTTAAGTTCATCCACAGACATGGATTCGTTGTGGGATGTATGGATGCATCACTTTTGGGTTTCAATATAGAGTTGCGAGACAGTTGTTGCGTCCCTTTGAATTAAAAGTTCCAACTAATTGTGATAAGCAACAGTGTTTTGTGGTGGTTGGGTCTATCACGATCTAGCATGATCTCAAAAGTTGAAAACACAAACAAACAACGTGACATTTTACACCACAGCTTGATAACTGCCATAGCAACAATAAAGCCAAATCTTTACGAGTAGGCTTGGTTCTACTGCTGTACGGAATATACCGTCCATATAACCATAACATAACACCCAATGCCAAAAGGAAATTTTTCGTTTGACTGGTGCATCATGCGTCTCAGAAAGCCTATTGCTCATATAAGAATCCTGCAAATGCATGATCCAAACCTCAGAGACGTGGGTCAATAACTGCTGACCATCTGGAAAGGCGCTCTGTCAAAGCCTGGCGCCTCTGCTAGACATAATGTGGCATGGTGAGTCATAGAAAGAAAGGCAATCTGTAAATAATGAATTAGTTGAATGGCTGGGCAAATCTTACTGATCTGGGGCCAGTTTGGTTGCACATTCCACAGTGACGATGTGTTAAGAAGTGGGGTGGGAGAGTCTGATTCGAAGACTGTTTTGATGAGACAACATGGTAAGCAAAGCCACAGATATTAAGTGTAGCAACCAGGCTGGGCTATAATGGTGAAGACAGGGGCTTTCCCCACAGGCAGAGCACCAGAAACCCCAAGCCTCTAAAGTCTCGGACGACAAACACATCCAGTTAAGAGGGCCATGGAGTTCAGTCACTTTTACCGACAGGCGGGAGGATCAGATTACTGGTGCACACTCAGGCCTTCTCAATGGGCCATTCCGGTTCAGTGTGGGAGCACATCTGCTATCTTTATCGGCCCTCTGTGTAATCTGTTACAGAGGTGTGAGGGTGTAAGGAGAAACACAATTCCACATGTGGTTATTGACTCAACATGCCACCCACATTGCTTTCTCTTTATACACATCCTTTGTTTATAGACTTTACTCCTTACAGCAGCTCATCGCTCCTTGATATTTTATCACTATCTCGACAGACTCCAGAAAGTCCACGATCTCAGCTTCCCGTTCATCTATTCACTCCACCCTCCCTACCTCTGTCCATTCGCAGATCATTTACCACCAGTGAGGTGATATCATCACACTATTTCTGGGATGTGTGATAAACTGCGGTGCTGTTCTCGAGTGGTTATGTCATGGTCTGGCGCTGGCTTCTCAGTGATAGTGCTTGGATTACGGATCTAGGTTTACAGAGTGAGCGTAATCACTCATTCACTGGTCTGCGATTGTCTTTGAGCTCGGGAAGCCATCTAGATACAAAGGGCAGAAATGGTTCCGAAAGATTTCAGGCATGTTTCACGGAACTGATACATTTACTCACTTGGTTATTTTTTTGAGCTTGAGTAACCATGCTCAAATGCCATGTTTTTTTTGGTTTTCTAAATTCAAAGACCTCTGCTATGAATATGCTTATGGTTATGACTATATAAATTATATATAGTCACAAATTATTTATGCATGCTTTCTGTTTATTTGCCAAGTCAGCATGTTGAGAAAAACAATACAACATTTAGCATGTGCAAACATTTGGGCGTCCAATATTTTTGTCACAGTCATTTTCCACTCTATTTTGACATATTAGGTTGTCTGGCATGCTATATATATATATATATATATAAACAGCATGACACATCGCAAGATCTCATCCCGTGGGGTCAAAAATGATCATGAGAACAGTGAGCAAAAATCCCAACTTACATGGAGTACCTTATAATGACCTGCATAGAGCTGGACCAAGTAACAAAGGCTACCATCAGTAAAACACTATTGCCGAGAGAGACTCAGATCCTGCAGTGCCAGGCGTTGCCCCCCTGCCTTAAGGCCCAGTACATGTCAGGCCCATCTGAAGTTGCCAGAGAGATATGGATGTTCCAGAGAGGACTGGGAGAATATCATGTGGGACAGATGAAACTAAAATAGAACTTTTTGGTAAAAACTCAACTGGTGGAAAAAGGTTTGCTAAGTCGTCATCCAAGAACACCATACCTACTGTTGAAAGCATGGGGTGGAAACATCATGCTTTGGGGCTGTTTTTCTCTGCAGAGGTGACAGGACGGACTGATCCGTGTTAAGGGAAGAATGAACGGGGCCCATGGTATCTGATATTTTAAATTTTAAACCAAACCCCCTCCTTCCATCAGTGAGAGGATTGAAGATGGAACGTGCCCGGGTCTTCCAGCATGACAATGATCCAACCACAAACAAACCCGCTCGGGGCAACGAAGGAGTGGCTTCCGTAAAAAGCATTCAAAGGTCTGGAGTGGCCTAGCCAGTCTTTTATCTGGACTCTTGATTCCAGAATGACTACAGCTTTGACAAGCTTGCATAATTTAATTTAGTTGCATAGTTTGGCATTTGTGATTAGATTTCAGATTAAGATTCACTTCTGTTGACTCTTGCACGTCGATCTTGATAGTGTAAGATTAATTCTGCACAGTGGATCAGTGCACCACTTCTTCCCCATAACAGTCAAACCTGCATGCAGATCCTTAGCAGTGATGTAAAGAGCTCAGTTTTCATACCTGACCAGTCTTAGAGTTTCTATCAGAGAGTCTTATGTTGAACAGTTCCCCATTGCTTTCATTCTTTAATGTCATTTGTGACAATGAAAATTACAAGCAGGGTATATTTATATCCTTCTGCTCTCTAAGAGTCAACTATCTTTGTTATGAAATCCTCAGTCTTAAAGTATTCAATGGCTATAGGATGTAAGCAGGAAATACCAAGACGTTTAAAAGATTACAAAATTTACCCCATTAAGGTTGAACAAGTCAATCAAGATTTGAGATTTTGCAAAAACTTCAGTGGATCACCTGGAAAGGTGCTCAAACTTTTGCACATATCAATTAGCTGGTACATTTAAATATAAAAAAAACTGAAAAATAGGTTATGTGCTTGTTCCTACAGATGTAGAGGTAACTTATTTCGATTTACAAAAGCAAGAAAACATGGAAGTGCATCAAGGGTGCCCAAACTTATAAAACTATAAGACAATATAGCCCAGTCATCATGCTTTGTACTTCTTTTAAGCAAAATACCATTCATGTTTAGCTACATGTTTGATCTCTATGTTGTTCAGGAACCAGAGGCTTTATAAGTGCAATTACAACAAGGAAATGTTATTTCCAACTTTTGCTATGATCAAAAGGTCTGAATGATGTTACTGTATGAAGGTGTGTCAGGGTGCGTCACCATTTAGTGAACAATCCACAGCTCTTGCCAAGTGCTTAGCAGCAACTTTAGAAGGAATCAATCATCTACCTCACAGCAGAGACATATACAGCAAGAATGACATTCTACTTACAGTGGGACAAAAAAGTATTTAGTCAGCCACTGATTGTGCAAGTTCTCCCACTTAGAAAGATGAGAGAGGTCTGTAATTTTCATCATAGGTACACTTCACCTATGAGAGACAAAATGAGAAAAAAATTCCAGGAAATCACATTGTAGGATTATGAAAAAATTTAATTGTAAATTATGGTGGGAAATTAGTATTTGGTCAATAAATTTGGTTCAACTCAATACTTTGTAACATAACCTTTGTTGGCAATGACAGAGGTTTAAAAACGTTTCCTGTAAGGCCTTCACCAGGTTTGGCACACACTGTAGCTGGTATTTTGGCCCATTCCTCCATGCAGATCCTTTTCCTCTAGAGCAGTGATGGTTTTTGGGGCAACCTGAACTTTCACTCCCTCCACAAATTTTCTGGCTAGGCCACTCCAGGACCTTGAATGCTTTTTTTAAATGAGGTCACGTTTTGGGATCATGTCATGCTGGAATACCCAGCCATGTTCCATCTTCAATGCTCTCACTGTGGAAAGGAGGTTTTGGTTTAAAATCTCACAATACATTGCCGCCCGTTCATTTCCTTGCCCTTAACACGGATCAGTCGTCCTGTCCCCTTTGCAGACAAAACAGCCCCAAAGTATGAGTTTCCACCCCCATGCTTTCACAGTAGGTAATGTGTTTCTTGGATGCTACTCAGCATTCTTCTTCCTCCAAACACTACGAGTTGAGTGTTTTTCGCAAAAGTTCTGATATTATGCGCCACATTATATTCTCCCAATCCTCTTCTGTATCAGTCCATAATGCTCTCTGCCAAACTTCAAGAACAGGCCTTACCATGGTACTGCCTAAGCAGGGGGACACGCCTACCCTGCAAGGATCGGAGTCCCTCTCACGTAGTATGTACTGATGGGTAAGCCTTTGTTACTTTGGTCCCAGCTCTCTGCAGGTCCTTCATCAGTCCCTCCGTGTATTTTTTGGGATTTTTGTGCTCACGTTCTCATGATCATTTTGGAGCCCCAGATCAAGGGAGATATCACTGGGTCCTTGTAATGTATTCCATTTCTTACAATTGCTCCCACATGAGATGATTATGCACGTCAACCTACTTGCCCTATGTAAGATTCACTCTTCCCAGCCTGCCTGCGCAGGTCTACAATTTTTTCTTCCTGGTTCCTTCGCCAGCTCTTTGTTCTTGGCCATGGTTGAAAAGTTTGGAGTCTGACCTGTTTAGGCTGTGCAGGTGTCTTTTAAGATCAGATAAACAGGTCAAACAGGTGGCCTTACTACAGGTCATGAGGTAGAGGAAAAACAAAGAGCTTCTTAAGAAGAAGTTCAGGTAACTGTGAAGAGCCCCCAAGGAAAATCTTGCTTGTTTGTGGGTGACCGAATACTTATTTTCCACATGATTTATAATAAATTCTTAAAAATCTACATGTGATTTCCCTGGAGTTTTTTTTCTCATTGTGGTCTCTCATAGTTGAAGTGTACCTATATTAACATTAAGACCTCTCACATCTTTTCTAATTAGGAGAACTTGCCCAATCATCAGTGGTCTGGACTAAATACTCTTTTGGCCCCAACCGAACCAATGAACACAGCATTAACTTGGCTTTGGTGCTAACTGCTTCGATGACAACAAGTGCATAGAGTAGCAGCCACCTAACCTTTGTATGGATGCACCATTCCCTCCATAACATACACGCTGTCATCGGGTGCAAGCTGCAGCGACACGTCGCCCACCGCTCGTACCAACTCAGCAAAGAAATCAGCAACCTCTTGGCAGTCCTCTAACAGCACGTAACGGTCCTGGCGATTAGTGAAGTACGAGTCGCTCAGATTAGCTCTGCATGAAAAGATAACTATAATGATCACTCTGTGCTAACACTCCACGGCACTCATAAGTGTTTACCAAGCAAACTTAACACGATACAGAGCATATTTTTAGCAACATTTAGAATTGCGCTCGGGTAGCACAGCGGCAATTTGCTATCCCACCACCGTAGTGACCTGAGTTCGAATCCCAGTGGTACCTTCCGGCCAGTTCGGGCAACATACAGACATTACTGGCTGTGTTTGGGGAAGGAAAGCCCAGACAAGGGCAATCATACCCCTGGTGCTGCAGCAGTGAATCCTATCCTGACCTGCAAGGCTTTGGGTAGTGTACCTTTTGGTAAAATATTGCTGACTGCTAGACATGCCTCTATAATGCACTTAAATACATTTTGACACAGTCATTAGACTGAAACAGGATGGATGTTTTGATGAATTATTTAGGCCATTCTGACCTAGCTGTTAGGAGGTGTTGGGAAAAGTTCCATGATGGCTTGCACACACGATGAACAGGCTCTGGATGGCCCAGACAGAACACCAGTAGAGAGGATCGTTTGATCCACAACGACACACCCCTGTCCCTGCCCGGACCATTTCCAGGCGATTGGCAAAAAGAAATTTGCTGTCACGGCACCTATTGTGTGTCCTGCCATTGATAGCCAAAAACCGTCACCTTCGTCATTTACTGAAAACACTTACAATAACTACAGTTGGGCAAAGTCATTAACATGAAGCTTAATTTATAATAAAGTAATCAATATTTCATAAAAAGGATTGAATAATGTGTTGAAAGTAAAAAACAAAAACCCAGCTATCCTCACACCTCATGTCACGCACTGCCCATTTCCTCACTTAGAACAGGAGAATGCAGGAGAGTATTGTATCACTTACCTGGAGAAAAATCTAAACACAAATTCAGAGTACTGTTTCTGCCGAATGTGTATTTATACACATTAATGGATTCCCATCGCAAAGTTGAAATATCGTAAGCCACAAATATCGTAGTCACTCCATAATACCCTTTTCCACTGATCATTACAAACACAATACTTGTCACTGTAACCTATAGAAGCTGTTTTTAGTACTGCATATGCATTTCCTGTATTTTCTGGTTGTATTCTAATAAAGAGACTGAGAACGAATATTATATGGTCACTTTACCATTACTAAAACAAATGGTATATCAAATCTAATGTAGGGCTAATAGGTTTGCACCACACTGTACCAAGCGCACAATGCATGCACTGACACTGACAACAGGACAATGTGTGATAACTGGTCCATACCCACTGATGATAAGACTGTTGTCGAACAAGTAAACTTTGATATGCTGCACACCAATGGTCTCGTTGAAGCGTTCGGGTACAAGGAGACGGAGCAGCCCACGCAGATCTGGAGTGTGATACAGAGACACTCTCATCTTCTCTGGAAAACGTTGCAGCAGGGGCAGCAGCATTGTACGAGAATTATTCTTTCCTGAGAGAAAGCAGAAAAATCAAAACCACCCATAAATCCACACACAGTTTAGTTCACGTGTTCATATTCGGATAAGACAACACAGTGAATGAAGGAACCCATCTAAATACATAACTGGTCTGAATTTGTAAGTAAAACAACCTTAGGTGATGGCAGGTAACAGGCTACAAAAGTTACTTCTCATAGTCGGTGTAGCAAGCTTGAACTAATGGCATCATATGTGATTGATACCCAGCTCTAGTAGATGACCGAAATGGGTTTTTAATGCCTGATGCTGATATTTAGAGCGCAGTGACCGACTGGCGACCGCTGATATATAATGGCAATATCATATTTATATATTGTTTTTTGCAAATGATAAAACTAATAATAAATGAGACACAAAATTGCTGAACTTAAATGAACATATATAAAAGGCACTGTTGCTGTTTGTACTGTCTTTTTAATTAAAAGTTGTATCACTCTTAACAACAACATTTACTGCAAGGTGACAGCACCTTCTTCTTTCTGGGAAAAAAGTGTGTAAATACTTGCGCAAAAACAAAAAAAGTTAGAGTAGTGCACATGGTAGCTAGGGTTACCTAAGCCTGGCTTTTTGGTTTGAATCCCAGTCCCAGTTAGAAGCAGCAAGTTGCAATGCTGGAAACAAACTTCTCATAAACGGCCCCTCCATCCCTTTTTTCAGTAACTCAGTTATCCTGGTTTATGAGCTGCGAGTTATAATGCATGAAAACGTTTCTCTGCATTTACTCAACTATTTTTGAATATCTGCCTCGTGACCGAAGATACTGGCTGATGCCAACTATTTAAAAATGGCATTAATTGACCCAATTAACTGGCCACTGATTAATCGGTCTATCACTACCATTTAAACCATCAAATGACAATTATTCATCCAATTTAAAGAAAGTAAGGGATACTCTAATGCACACAAGTTCCTCAGAACTCCTCAGAGCTCAATACTTTTGGTTTATTAGAATATTGTACTTTACAAGGTAAGCATGAGCAGAAAGCAAAAGCTGAAGAATGCAAAAAAAAAAATCACCTCTTGATCCTCTAGTGTAGTCTAGCAGTACAGACACTTCTAAATTACCAGCAGAATCTTCCTGAGAGTGCTTCAGTGCCTCTTCCATACAATCAACCTACCAACCAAGTCAGAGATAAAGCATTACCAGCCTTACTTGTTTAATATGTAATCACATATAATTACATGAACATCATTATCCCGATGCTGACTTAATTAGCTGTTACAGGCTAATTCTCAAAATCCTGTAATTGGGTAATTATTTCTTCAGATCACCAGGATTAAAAAAATAACATTGTGTAATTCATACACAATTACACTGAAACAATAAACATGACATCATACCAGATCTTGCTCTAGTGGTCCTGTGCCAAGATACAAGGATGCCATTACCACTCGATTTTTGGCTGTCCTGATACGTGCCTAAATAAAAGCAGATGTACACAATCAAAACATGCTACACTATAACAGAACAATGCTGATCTTGCCAATCCTAACTGTGTAAGCAACCGTGTCTAAAGTTACTCAGTAGTTTACTATCGATTATCTGGAAAGTCCAATTTCTTACCAGACAATAAAATCCAGTAAATATTTGGCAAAAAACACACCACATTGTACAAATTATACATTTTGTGAAACAAGCACAGAGACATTTCAGATTTCATAACTACATAATTATACAATGAAAGAGCAGTAGTAAAGAATGTTCCCTGTGTTTGTTCCAAAACGTATTGTGTAAGATTTTGTCAGCATGATTCAGAGACAAAACATGAAATATATTGGGATTACACTGTCTGCAATGACATAAAAGTGAAAGAAAATGTATACAACATTGTGTTTTTTTTTATTGATTTATTTTTTATTTGCATTTTCCATACTGTCCTTATTTGGATTTGTAATCAACAGATTAGTGGAATGTCAGCCATGTAGAACCTTGTAGGCCTTGTGGTAAAATAAAAAAAACAGATCATGTTGTCCCCCATCAATCTGCACTCAATACCCCATAATGTCAAAGTGAAAACAGAACTGTAAAAAATTTTGCAAATTCATTAATAGAAAAAACTATTTCTCTTGATCATATTTGAGATGTTTCTTCTCCTTGATTGGAGTCCACCTGTGGTAAATTCAGTTGGTCGGCCATGAGGAGGAAAGAACTGCCTGTAGAAGTCAGAGACAGGATTGTGTGGACTCACAGATCTGGAGAAGGCTACAAAAAAATTCTGCTGCACTGAAAGTTCCCAAGAGCACAATGGCCTCCATAATTCTTAAATGGAAGATGTTTTGGATCATTCTAAACTCTTTCTAGAGCTAGTCGTTCCACCAAACTAAATAATCGAGGAAGATGGGCCTTGGCAAGAGGTGACCAAGAACCCAATGGTCATTCTGGCTGAGCTCCAAAGACCCTGTGTGTAGACAGGAGAAACTTCCAGAAGGTCAACCATCACTAAAGCATTCCACCAATCTGGGATTTATGGCAGAGCGACCAGACAGAAGAATCTCCTCAGTAAAAACACATGAAAGCCCACCTGGAGGTATTAGGTGCTTTTTTTGCTCCAGACAGGCTTACATGTGTCTTTCAACTTTCAGTGCAGCTGAATTTTTTGTAGCCTTCTCCAGATCTGTGCCTGCACACAATCCTGTCTCTGAGGTCTACAGGCAGTTCTTCCCTCCTCATGGCTTGTTTTTGCTCTGATATGCATTATTAGCTGTGAGACCTTATACAGACAGGCATGTGTCTTTCATGTCCAATCAACTGAATTTACCACAGGTGGATTCCAATCAAGGAGCAGAAACATCTCAAAGACGATCAAGGGAAATGAGAAAAGCCCCTCCCCATTTGAGAACCACTGTTTTCAGTTAATTCATCGTCACTGGTTAGACTCAAGTGTGTGGAGAATTTCGATAAGATCAAGAAGAGTATCGATAAGATTGGTGTATTACTGGGGATTCACTGAAGAAGCACCCACAACCTGACTGAATTAGCCACACAGTTAACGAAAGAGTGGGCTATAATGGACAGTAAGTAAAATCCCATACCATTAACATCACATTAGGTAATTTGGCAGAAACTCTTATCCTGAGCAACATACTGATACAACCTTAAAATGTACAATCCAAGCAGATGTGGAACTGGTTAGGAGCCAAACAGCTCTGGACCTTCTGGTCAATTATTGAGTACCTTTACCAGGTAACGTCACCATTGCTCGTAACACTGGAGGGATCGTTACCTGACAGAATTGGTGATGATGGGAGAAGTATTGAGGAAGAGATGACACACAACCAGTTTTGTTTGTTTTACTTTGTATTACTTTGTCCAGTGATTTTTGTTTTACTCTTTGTGTACTGAAATACACCCAGATGGAGGGAGGCAGTTCTCAAGACAGTCACAACAGAATCTGTTAGGTGCTGAGTTTATGTAATGTATGTATGAACTAAATTAATATCAGTTTAATTAGACTCAAAAGTAATTGACTTCGAGTAATTTGTTCTCAGTGTCTGAAACTGGAGAGTAAACATTTTTGTTCCACGCTTGAGAGCATCGCAAAAAAAACAAACAAAAACAATTATATACTGTAATTAAAGAAGTGATAAGACATGAATGAAACCTTCACTGTTATCTTCACCGAGAAAGACTTTGGATGGGACGGAGATAGCCTAGTGGTTAAGATACTGGCCTCTGGACCAGAAGGTCCAGGGTTCAAATACCACCTCTGCCAAGCTGCCACTGTTGGGTCCTTGAGCAAGGCCCTTAACCCACAACTGCTTGGATTGTAAGACTGTACCAATTGTAAGTCGCTCTGGATAAGGGCGTCTGCTAAATGCTGTAAATGTAAATGGATCATACAAGTCACTATCTGATATGCACATCTGCTGTCTCAAACACAACGTCTCTCACATGACACATTTTATGGAAAGGCTAGATTTATACCCCATTAACTTGAATGGATGTGGCCTGTTAGTCTTATATTTGGATCTCCATTTGCTAAGACTCAGATTCTACATGCTTCTCTAAACCAGGAAAATCATCATATTAAAATGCCTTTCTTTATCTTTAGTGCTCAAGCAAAACAACTGGTTACACAACCACTTAAAAAAGTGTCACCATACCTCCCAGAAGATAATCGTCTATCATCTTTTAATAGCTTATGAGAAACCGAAACCTGATATTTGGGTTAAATTCTTCTGGCCACGAGACACACTGGCAGGTTGTACACTTTAATTAGCTTGTATAGTGAAACAAAGCCACTTGCCACAGACACTCAATTCATAGAGCACACACCTTCATAGCCTCATAGAACTCCTTGGGGGAGTGGAGGACGTGAATATGGCTTCCTGGAACCCTGAATGCTGGCACATGGTCAGCAATCCACTGGAAGCGAGAGTGAAGACCCTCAGCAAAGCCCAGTGGCCTTGAGCAGGCAAGTGGCACATGGTCTGCTTCTGCCAGAAGAGGTGCCAGAAGCAGCAAGGAGGACCTACAGGGTGAACAGAGTGAGAAGGGGAAAATTATGATGAAAAAAAGGAAAGGAAAAGAAAGAAAATAACCACTGAAACACATACGGGGATAACGAAAATGTGACATGCTATAAAACAGCAACTTATGCCATCACAAACCATATGACCCCCCTAAGGTTTTGTACACGGATATGTCGAAATCATGACAAATTCTACATTTAGGTGCTGGTATTTCAAAACATGTGGCTTAGACAATGAGCTAGTATGAGATCATTTCTGTTAATCTAT
>JAJAGP010001931.1:30000-146856 GCA_025084515.1 Ancistrus triradiatus
CAGCATCTCTTTGTTTTTAGTCACTCAGTAATCCCACTTTATAAACTGCAAGATGTAATGCAGGAAACAAAGTTTCTCTGAATTTTCTCCACTATTTTCGAATATTGGCCTCGTGAGCTCAGATATCTGCCCATGCCGAGTATCACAACATGACAATAATTGGCCGACTGATTAATCAGTCTATCAGTACTTGTGGCCAACACTTTGTATGCAAATGTAGAACGTTGCATACTGAGGGCCTGGGGATGTAACTAGGTTAACCGTAACCCTAGCCCAGTATTAATAGGGACATTATGGTTTTTGTCCCAGTAGCATTCAATTTCTTCTGTTTATTTTTTATTAAGGCAAAAAGTCAAGTCAAGTCAAGTCAGATCCATTTCTATAGCGCTTTTTACAATGGAGCATTGTCTCAAAGCAACTTTACAAGTTTAGATTATCTCCTAATATCTACATCCAATCCCAAATTGAGCAAGCCTAGGGTGACAGTGGAAAGGAAAAACTCCCTGAGTGTTATAGGAAGAAACCTTGGGAGGACCAAGACACAAAAAGGGACCCAACCTCCTTGGGCGGCGTAGATGATAAATCTAAAATAAATCTGATAAATCTAAAAACAGCCATATGAACGTTCAATTTTTGAATAATGCCCATTTTGTAATTAATAACATACATAGATATTCAGCATGTGCCCTAAATTGGAACCTTAGCCACATGAAATTGTACATTTTGATGCATCACTACTGTGGAGTACAACAGCAGACCCATTCATTTTTACACTACTAGGGCTTGTAGCCCTTGATATTGCTCAAATTTAAAATCCTTACATATGTATCCAGTAATGGCTACTGAAGGTATCAAAGCCAGTTCCAAAAATTACAACACTCAGATGACGGGAAGGCATCGACATGGCCTGTGAGAGACGGCATGAAGTCTAACTCTACAATCGTAGTGTTATCCGTCGCCAAATACCAAGGTCACCTTGAGTTCATCCAACCCAATCCCAGACGTGTTTTTTTCACCAGAACCCACTCTGACCACACGCATTCAACTCCTTCTTCTAAAAACAAAAGAGAGGAGGTGCCTGTTAGATTTCCAGGCAAAGAAACCATAATCCTGTACAGGCTGCAGCCACGCTGAAAAGTAATGAAACATAACAACTACAACATCAACATCAACAACAATAAAACCAAGAACATTTGTGAGTCAGTGGTACTGACCGCTGTTGACCACTTCACTGTGTTCATATGCCTGATTAGTTTGTTGTCTAACCATATACATGTACTTAGAAGTGGATGGAACTTTAACTTCTCCACCAATTACATAGGACATTGGTTTTTAAAGGCAATATCACTAATCTGCACAAAACATCCAGATACCTCTTTTCTTCACAGTTTAACCCCAATTGTTCCTTGTCAGAGTCATGGGAAGTCCCCAGAGAACAGAGGAGGCAATGGTTGCTGCAGGATCCCATATGACGTCTACAGAAACACCACATCTTCACAGAGCTAAATGTTTTAAACAGAAATGCTCGAGACATTGTAGTACACAGAGTTTAATTACACTTTCCTACAAAACTGAAACTTCTCATCTTCATAGTAATGCACCGATCTAATACTAAACAAATAGTGTCTGCTACTGACCTGGATCATGACATTTTAGAAGATCAGGTTTAACCATCTCAGTCTGATGCACCAAGACATCTTATGCCATGATTAAGGGCTGCACAACAAATCTGTAACACATTCAGCAATATTCATACTGGGCCTAGCTACTGTGCTGGGCGATATAACCTCAAATCAATACCACAATTAACTGAACATTTTACCTCAATATTACTTAATTAACGATTACTGTTGTTGTTTTCTTTTGTTGTTGTATTTCTGCCATCAGAGTTCACTGACAACGTTTCTACAATACATATACTACTGTTTACACTGGGATATTTTTTTCTAAAGAAAAATAACTTTTTTTTAAAAACACACAGATCAACTATTTATGGTTATTTATTGAATATTTCAACCAATTGAAATCGACCGACGTGATATAGAGGGATATGGCATTAGTTAATTATTTTCATCTTCTTGAATCCTTCTCATATTGTGTAGTATTTGCAAATACTTGTGTTATTGACAGCTGCTTTGTGGAGGCACTTGTTGCTGGGTGTTTGTCAGTCTCTCTCTTTTTTAAGCACTGTGCACTGCTCATATTCGGCAATGTTAAATTGACTGTGCTCCAAGTGTTGAAAGAGATTGGTGGTATTACCATTGGTCGCTGAGACTGTTTATCCTCATTGTTTGTATCCGACTTGTTTTTGAGCAGTGTGGTCTTCCCAAATGCCAGAAGGTGTCCAAATGACAGACAATGCATTTTTAATTAGTATAAGCTGCTCGTTGTTTGAGTTCTCCTCCTTGTCAAGTCAAGTCAAGTCAGATTTATTTACATAGCGCTTTTTACAATGGAGCATTGTCTCAAAGCAACTTTATAAGTTTAGATTATCTCCTAATAACTACGTCCAATCCCAAATTGAGCAAGCCTAGGGCGACAGTGGCAAGGAAAAACTCCCTAGTTCTAGGAAGAAACCTTGGGAGGACCAAGACTCAAAAAGGGACCCAACCTCCTTGGGCGGCGTTAGATGATAAATCTAAGAGCGAATTAAAGTCATGGAGTCAAAGGTCGAATAAAATGTGAATTATGCACATCGACATTAAGTGGCCCGGGTATGGTGGGGCTGGGAGCTGATGACGGTAGCAGCTTGAGTGGAGCTCCAGCAGATGAACATCATGTGTGGGGCCGGAACTGCCGGAACACAGCTCGGAGAGAAAACAGAAAATGTAATTAGTTATTGATTAAGAGCACAGTGTTTATTAACAATCAGCCTGATGCCATGTCAATCACTGATGCCAAGTGTAGCATGAGCAGCATTAGCTATAGCAGCATAGCTAGAAAAGTGCTAGAAAAAGGAGAACTGGTAGGAAACACAGCCAAGAGGGATCACACTGAGACATTGGCAACCCCACAGGAGGCAGAAGACAGCAACCCAACGTCTCTGATCACCATAAGACTCTTTGACTATGAACCCCCAGCTCTGCTCCTATTCTAAGGCAAGGATGCACGAGTCAGGATCACGAGGACCGAAGCCCCAGTTCCAGCCAGACCGCCCACTCGACACTCCCGGCTAGCGGACAAGGCAGGCAGGCCAGACATGACTCCAGACTCCGGCCCCAGTGACCCAAGCCATGCATCCTGGTCTAAATCTAGTCAAAAGCCTGCGTAAAATAGGTATGTTCTTTAGCCTAGACTTAAAACTTTGGAGAGTGTCTGAATCTCGAACGAAAGTGGGAAGTTTATTCCATAGTTGGAGGGCCATGTATGAGAAAAGCCTTTCCCCTGGCTGTGACTTTTTTAATTCTAGGAACTAAAAGAAGTCCTGCACCCTGCGAACGAAGTAGACGAGTTGGATTGTAAAACTCTAAGAGGTCACTCAGATAATGTGGGGCCAGGCCATGTAGAGCTTTATAAGTTATAAGAAGTATTTTGTAATCAATGCGGAAATTTGACTGGTAAACAGTGTAGTGATGATAGAACAGGAGTGATATGATCAAAATTTTCTAGTTCGAGTTAGCACTCGGGCAGCTGCATTCTGAAACTAACTGAAGTTTATTTATAGATTTACTAGAGCATTCAGTAAGTAAGGCGTTACAGTAATCCAACCTTGAGGTTATAAACGCATGAACAAGTTTTTCTGCATCATTAAAAGAGAGGATATTTCTAAGTTTAGCGATATTACGTAATTGATAGAAAGCAATTCGAGTGATGCTGCTAATGTGCGCATCAAAGGAGAGATCTAAATCAAATGTGACCCCTAAGTTTTTTACAGACGGACTGGGCAATACTGGACAGCCATCTAGATTTAGGATAGATGTAGCCAACCTGTCTCTCAACAGCCTTGGGTCCCACTAATAGAACCTCAGTTTTATCTGAGTTAAGTAAGAAAAAAAATTAAATAACATCCAATCTTTTATTTCCTTTACACAATCCTCGATTTTGTTTGATTGTAAGGCTTGTCATTTAGTTTTGGGCTGATATGTACAGCTGTGTATCATCTGCATACAGTGGAAACTAATGCCATGTTTACGAATAACTGAGCGTAGTGGCAGCATGTACAGAGAGAATAAAAGCGGGCCAAGCACTGACCCCTGAGGCACGCCGTACTTCACTTTTGAGAGCTTAGATCTTAGATTATTTATATGAACAAACTGGTTACGGTCAGTTGGGTCCCTTATTGCTGACTGCATGGGGCAGAGTCACCAAACTACACACGTGGTAGCATGTTTTTAAGGGGACAGAACATGGACACGTAGGAACATACAGTGGGGGCAAAAAAGTATTTAGTCAGTCACTGATTGTGCAAGTTCTCTGACTTAGAAAGATGAGAGAGGTCTGTAATTTCCATCATAAGTACACTTCAACTATGAGAGACGCAAATGAGGAAAAAAAATCCAGGAAATCACACTGCAGGATTTTTTAAAGAATTGAATTGTAAATCATGGTGGAAAATAAGTTATTTAGTCACCCAAAAAACAAGCAAATTTCTGGCTCTGACAGACCTTTAACTTCTTCTTTAAGAAGCTCTTCTGTCCTCCACTCGTTACCTGTATTAATGGCACCTGTTTGACCTCGTTATATGTAAAAAGACACCTGTCCACAGCCTCAAACAGTCAGACTCCAAAACTCAACCATGTCCAAGACCAAAGAGCAGTCGAAGGACACCAGGAAGAAAATTGTAGACCTGCACCAGATGGGAAGAGTGAATCTACAATAGGCAAGCAAGTTGGTGTGAATAAATCAACTGTGGGAGCAATTGTAAGAAAATAGAAGACATACAAGACCCTTGATAATCTCCCTCGATCTGGCCGCCCCACGCAAGATCTCCATCCCGTGGGATCAAAATGATCATGAGAACGGTGAGCAAAAATCCCAGAACTACACGGAGGGACCTGATGAATGACCTGCAGAGAGCTGGGACCAAAGTAACAAAGGCTACCATCAGTAACACACTACGCCGAGGGGGCCAGGCGTGTCCCCCTGCTTAAGCCAGTACATGTCCAGGCCCGTCTGAAGTTTTTCCAGAGAGCATATGGATGATCCAGAAGAGGATTGGGAGAATATCATGTGGTCAGATGAAACCAAAATAGATCTTTTTGGTAAAAATTCAACTCGCCGTGTTTGGAGGAAGAAGAATTTTGAGTTGCACCATACCTACTGTGAAGCATGGAGGTGGAAACATCATGCTTTGGGGCTGTTTTTCTGCAGAGGGGATAGGACGACTGATCCGTGTTAAGGGAAGAATGAACGGGGCCATGTATCGTGAGATTTTAAGCCAAAACCTCCTTCCATCAGGGAGAGGATTGAAGATGGAACGTGGCTGGGTCTTCCAGCATGACAATGATCCCAAGCACACCACTCGGGCAACAAAGGAGTGGCTCCGTAAAAAGCATTTCAAGGTCCTGGAGTGACCTAGCCAGTCTCCAGACCTCAACCCCATAGAAAATTTGTGGAGGGAGTTGAAAGTTTGTGGTTCATCAAAACATCACTGCTCATTTATTGACCAAATACTTATTTTCCACCATAATTTACAATTAAATTCTTTAAAAATCCTTCAATGTGATTACCTGGATTTTTTTCTCATTTTGTCATAGTAGAAGTGTACCTATGATAAAAATTACAGACCTCTGTCATCTTACTAAGTCAGAGAACTTGCACAATCAGTGACTGACTGACTTTTTTGCCCCACTGTATTAAGAAATGTAACCGTATTAGGACAATTTAATACAGTTAATTTTTTTAAATCAAAAGATTTCATTAAAACAAGATTACATTGTTTAATGTTTCTGAATGTCAGTTTCGATTAATTACCCAACCCTAGCCCAGCATCAATAATGTATGCCAAGCCCTTATTGACTAGACTAAAAATGTACAAATCTAACCTTGTAGAGTAGCAAACTCATCCAAAAAAAAGCTTTCAGTTAATAATTTTGCAAGAGCCCTGTGCCAATCACAATCTTTCATATTCCTCCTCACTAATTCCAAGGACATCTGTTGCTATTCATGAGGAATTCCAAAGCAACAGAAATAAGGGGGTAAATACGCCATTTAGTAACCGGCTACATACTGTGAGCTAGGAATCTGACCAAAATGGATGTCGACTGATACCTACATTCTACACAGCATCCCTATCGCCATCGGGTCTGAAGCCTATACTGTCATACACATACTAACCATTTTAGAATGGTTAGTATGGCAATAAAAGTACTGGCAATACAAATTGTGATATAGTTTGTAATTCGGTTTCGCTCTTTCCGAGTTGAGTGGAAGCTTTGACATCGCTTGTTTGTCTCTGTTGAATCACTGTTACGCACAGACTGTTCGGGCACTTCCAAGTTCTGCATTTTGCATTGTTCGTTAACATTACATTATTAATTAACATAAAAAAGCCCCTGAATATTTGGCATATGTGTATCGATGCCGGATCATCATCACATCTAAGAATCAATTTTTCCTTTACTCGTATAAACTAATATAATAAAGAAAATTTTAAGCAGATAATTCCACTTAATTGAGTTAAGTGGTTAAACGCAACCAACTTCTGACACAGTTTGCAGATTGCCTTCTTTTGAACAACATCCCTTTTTTTCAAAGCCAGACAACTTCCATGAGAGTGACGATAATCCTTGACAAGAAATTAACCTAACAAAAGAGAATGAGTGGCTTGCGGTGTCTGTATTTTGGCTGTTTGTTTATTCATTTTTTATTTCAGTCATATATTTCTAGGCAGCTATGCTAGCTTAACTTGCGATATACGCCTTCACTAGCACACTGCCTGTACTCTCAGTCATGATATCCACCGTACCAGCATGCCATGATGGTGAGCATCATACACACCATAACAGCATCCCATAACGATGACCATCAAACCATACATACCAAAACCTTATTATAATCACCATCATATCTACTATAACAGCATCCAATGATGGCCATCAAACCCACAGGACCAGCATCCTGTGATGGTCACCACCAGACACACCACACAAGCATTCCAAAAGGTCGTGACCATCAAAACCTATAAAACACAACGTCTTATGGAGAGCAACACCCCTGTGTCCAAAACACAACATAGGCTGGTATTTTCAGAGTAAATCTAAATAAGCTAGTACTACATCAAAGCAAAGCAGACCTAACCCCTACTCCCTACAAAGTGCATTACTGGAGCACTGCATATCACCCTAATCTACTACACCGTGCTGTGATTTCTTTCTGTTCTTTTCTGATCCTCCCTTACTAGTGCACTATACACTGATCAGAGTCATAATATTAGAACCACCTCCTGGTTTCTGCACTCATTTTAATCCACTTACCATATATGTGCACTTCGTAGTTCTGCAGTTACATAAGTCCACCTGTTGCGTTGCATACTTTGTTAATACACTTTCACCCAGTTCTTCTATGGTCAGAACTTACTCAAGACAGCCACAGAGCAGATATTATTTGGGTGGTGGATCATTCAGACAGTGAGTGGGCACAGTATTTAAAAACTCCAGCAGGAGTTTTTAAATACTGTGCCCACTCACTATTTGTTCTACTGGACATATGTATCTTGATGGTCCACCTTCTAAGTCAGAGACAGTAGCTCATCTGCTGCTGCACTTTTGGCATCACCCATTTATCAGTGGACACAGCATGCTGTTGGCTGGACAAGTTTGGTTAATGGACTATTCTCACTCCAGCAGTGAGGTGTTTATAAATTCCAGCAGAACTGCTCTGTCTGATCCACTCATACCAGGACAACACACACGAAGATGCCGCCGCCACCACCACATCAGTGTCACTGCAGTATTGTAAATACCACCCAAATAAGTCTGCTCTGTGGTGGTCATGTGGAACTCTGACCATTGAAGAAAGGGTGAAAAGAGACTAGCAAACTATGCAGAGCAACAAATATAATTGTAATTCTGTAACTGTAGTGTTATGTGCACTTAAATTATAAGTGAAGCTGATAAAATGGACAGTGAGTGAAGAAACAATGGGATAGTTTTCATATTTTTGGCTGATCGGCGTACAATGTAGTTAATTAACCTCTTAAGATTATTATCACACATTTACGTTTGACGTGTAATTTCGTGGTTGTAATAAAACATGCAGCAGTAGGCTACAGATGTGTTCGGGACAACAGAACCGAAACGTAAGTGTAACTAACTAGAACAGCATCAGAATGGAGTACGCAGCACAGCGACACACCAAACTGAATCAAAATCACACTCCACCACGACGCTAAAGCTTAATTTACAGCTACTTTTTAGTTTTCAATGCACACTTACCCACGTCTTCTGTCGTATCTCCTAAAGATTCTGTCCGAAATCCTGGAGAAAACCCCAGAGAGAATCGGACTGTAAACAGAGAACACAAGTCTCCTCCAACTCATGGGAGCCGCCATTTTTTCCAAGGCTTTTGAATGTGAAACTTTATTTGTATAGCTACACAGTACAACTGGCTACTAGCGTCATTATGAGGTTAAGCTTCAGAAAACTGACCTTTGCTAACAATGTGTGTCGTAAACTGTGATTCACGTGTAAAATATATCTGTAATGATTTATATCCTACAATTCTGAAAAATAACACTGTGAGGAAGGCTGGCGACCACTGGCACATTCTATATCAAGGAAAATCCGTTCTGCTATATATCAACAGTTCATGAATGTCAATGTCACACAGTCAGATGAAACTGAACCTCAAGACAGCTTGACCATATTTTGGTTTTCAAAATAAGAGTACACTAAGGCCAGAAGGATGGCGAGGCAGCATGGTGGCACATGTGGTTATTGTAGTTTTCTTACAGCTCCAAAGATCCCTGGCTTGATCCCAACCTTGGACCAAACGTTTGTGGATTTTGCTTGTCCTCCCTGTGTCCATGGGTTTTCTCCGAGTTCTCTGGTTTCCTTTCACATTCCAAAAACACGCATTAAATTAATTGATTACTTAACTAATTAACTTGACCCAGAATGGCTGGGAGCCAGCGGCAGGTGCTGCAACACACCAACTGGATTTTACTTTGATCGGGTCAGCATGGAAAGTGGACCCTGCATCGATGTGGAATAATTCTAGGAAAGAAGAAGGGCAGTAGGGTGGCACTGAGTAGCCATGTGGCTACTGTTGGTAGGAGTGTGAGAGGTTAAGGTCTGGAGGGGTTTATAGGGGTATATGGTTTTTTAGGGTTATCACTGTGAACTTTAATAAATAAACATTTAGTCTTTTAAGCATGTTCACTGTCAATGGCCAAGTCCCTAAAACTGTTACTGACAACCCATTTTCTAGTAATGATCACATAATTTGCTCTCTCCTTTTAATCCTATTCATATTCTCTGGCTGGTTAGATCTAACCAAAACATCACAGAGAATAAATTGCCTGCGATGACGCACATCTTCTCTTATGATGATTGGTCAACCTCTCAAAATAAATCAAGAATCAGAATGTGACTGACTTTTCGACACTCAATAAATGAGAACAGTAAGATCAAAATAGATTGGCGTCCTGTCTAGGGTTGTTCCTGCCTTGTGCTCTATCCTGCTGGCTATGGACCGACTCTCCCATGACCTCTGTCCAGGATCAAGCAGATAAGAAAGTGACTGCCATATTTGTCCAGTAAAATGAACTGATCATATGTGAACATTTGTGCTTCTTCTGTTTTAAATGCCAATGGAACAGAAGTATAATAAACTGAGTTCATTTGAAGTCATTTTCAGTCACCATTACTCAACACTGAGACTATTAATGTGCAAAACATGAACAAACAGAGTTCCCAGTGAAGCAGTAAATTATTTACCTGTCACATTTCGTTTAAGGTAAAACACACTAAAAATAAAAATAGACGGTAGTAGATCAGGTGTCATGGTGCGGCCGAGGGCTAAAGGCTGGAAATCTCATGCTGTACAGTTAGTGTACTATAGATGGCGCACTCTTCAGGTTCACCGTGACGGTGGTGTGCGATATAGGACCGCTATCACATCGGTAGTCACACTTCTTAGTACTGTCAACATCAAATGGCTCAACCTAAAAGTGCAGTACGAACTTATATTTGAGCTTCTGCTTGGCCTAATGTCATATGCGGTGAAGAAAAGGCAAATGAGGTAAGGGGAGCATTGACTTGCCAATTGGGACATTCACTTTTTAGTTGAAAATTTCTTCCAGTTAAAATGTTCACAATAACACATTTAGGCGTATTACTAGACAGAATGTCTTGTACATTTTCTAATTTCCTTCACTAAGCTATTGTTAAAACATAGCAAACATTGGCAAACATGCTTGTCTCGGTGATGTGGGGGCAAGTTGTCACATGTCAGAAAACCAGATGAAGATATGTGTCTATTGCATGCTTGTTTGCATTCTTGAACAGCCATCCAAATGACATTTAGTTCCAGTATTTGACATAAAGACAGTGGGCTCATGAAGAGTGCACCCCAGGGCAGACAATTTATGTGTTGCCAGAACTGAATCTGGCAATGATTTTCCAGTTTATTTGGGACTGTTCTAAGGAGCTATACACTGCTGACCAAGTGATTAATCATGCTTTATTTCTGCAGTGGCATTTAATTTTGAATTAGAAGTAAAACAAAAACAAAGAATTGAGTGTGAGTGAACATATTGTGACAACTTACTAGCTGAAGGGGCAACTTGTCCCAAGTGCACATTCACTATTGCAGTGCTTATAATCTGTACTGAAATAAAATAGGAAAATGTAATGAATGCAAAATATATAACCGAGACTCACAGAGAAGAGAATTCAATCATGTGATCTACGGAGCCTACAATGTATAACAAATGTGCAAATTGTGGCAATGCCTCGGTCTTCCCCAACAGATGAGCTTCACGAAGAGCTCCAATATTACCACTACACTGAGCTGAACGAGAGCTATGTGTTCGGCACACGGAGCTCATAACGATCTATTAAAATCGTATGGTATGGTATTATAATAGCATGTATTTAGAAAACGTGATTATTGGGGATATAGGGATGCAATTGATAGCACCGTTGAATACTGCACGCTTTAGGAAAAGGAAAATGCAATGGGTTACAGTTTATGTCGTGTGTATCTAATTCTGCAAGGGCGATTCAACTTTGTTCACCTTGTAGCTTGATGGGGAAGAGAAGAGGGGGAAGGGAGGAGTGTGAATACCAGGAATCGTCTCGTAGAAAAAAAGGTCACGCTGATTATTTATGGGCAATCCGCCAAGCGAGTGAGAGAAAGCGCGAGTGTGTGTGTGTGTGTGTTGTGTGTGTGTGTGTGTGTTGTGTGTGTGTGTGTGTGTGTGTGTGTGTGTGGTGTGTGTGTGTGGTGTGTGTGTGTGTGTGTGTGCGCGCGCGCTTGCTTACTGGAAGGCAAAAGGGGTGGAGACGTTCAGAAATATCAGCGAGCTCTCCATGAAGAGATCGAGACTTGCACTACCCCTCATCAGGGGAGCCGCCGTGAGAGGGTTATCTCTTAACGCAAATGTGTCTGCCATAAAAAACATTTCCCGACATAACCACTTTCGACACAGCACTGGTAGAAAAGGAGCCCTCGTGAAAAAGACAGAGCTCCTTTGTGTAACGCCACTGCAAGATTGGCTCGCCTAAGACTTTCAAGGTAAATATAACGCTCTTATATATAAAAACTGTTTTCCATAGATTCCCTACCAGTGCACTTTATTTACACGCGGAGCAAATATTGTATTACTGTGTTTTGGGACTAGGCGTGCACCTTTGCTATATTAAGGTTTACGTAGCCTACCTACCGCTACGAGATCCCGTTCTGCTAAGTCTACAAAACAGTCTTCGTAAATAGGCTGTCGGTGTTTATCGGCTACAGAAATAATCGACCCGTTGTTGAGCTATCTATAAAGGAGACAAGTGTACTTTTCGTGCTCTGATTATCTGGCATAAGTTTGTAAGTTTGAACAGAGTGTGGATGGTGTCCCATAGGAATAAACAAAAACAATCCTTTAGCCTGTGGTTATTCGTAGGAGGGAAACTTGCTTGAATGCTAATTCGTTCGTGTTGAGTTTAACGTGTGTATCTACAGTGCAACACGAGAAGGGCTTCACTGGCAAAGTGAAGAAATAGGTCATTCACAAATAACTGGAGCGCCTCCTTCAAACATTGTGCTCCAAAAGCTCATGGACTGTCAAACTATCAAATGTACATAGCTGTCAGTGAAATAGGTTAAATTGCATACAGTAGCGTTTGTCTTTCAAATATTAGGACGCACTACAACATGCCTACGCGTTTTCGACAAGAGTTTCCCGATCCTCATCCAGGAGTACCCCCTGTACTGCATTTTTACTTGTTTCCTGAACTCCAACACACCTGATCCTGCCCTCATCTGATGAATAGGACATTCCTGGAGAAACGTAGCTGTATTAGTCCCAAGTCTTACACCTTCTCAAAACATCATAAGTTGACCGTGTTTGTATTTGATTTTTGGAGAATGGAAATGAACTTGTATCAAAGCTTCAAACCCACATTGAATATATGTTGAAACACATTTCCTTTTCCTTTTCCAGCTGCATCCCATACCCGTTGAGTCATCCTTGCTTCTGGATGTTGAGGAGGCGCAGGAGCTGTGGGCATTGTGTTGGTGCTGTGTGGTGCCTGTGCACCCTGGCTGGGACGAGCCCGCGGCCCTGGACCCCCAAAGCGGGACGGGGCACAGGCAGAGCGCCATGGTAACGCACAGCAGGCACGAAGGCGCCATGAGCAGCAGCCCCTTCCAAGGAGGAGTACACTTGCCTGCCCACCGATACAAGACCTTCAGTTCCCGGACACAGTATCAGATGGTGCTGGCAGCTGTACGCAAGCTGCAGGAGAGTGGCTTCTACTGGAGTGCAGTGAGCGGGAAAGAAGCCAGTGCCCTTCTAAGCACGGAGCCGCCTGGTACCTTTCTGGTGCGCGACAGCTCAGATAACCACCACTTCTTCACCCTGAGCGTGAAGACCGCCACGGGCACCAAGAACCTGCGCATCCAGTGCGATGCCTGCTCCTTCTTCCTGCAGACGGACCCCCGCAGTGCACAGACTGTGCCGCGTTTCGAATGTGTGCTGAAACTCATACATCATTACATGCCTTCCACCAGAGGTGGCAGCGCTGGGGTCTCGACTGGAGGAGTGGACAATGATGGTGGCAATGCTGGGGCAGATGGAAGTACGTACTTCATCTACTCTGGAGGAGAGAAGATCCCACTGGAGCTGCTGCGCCCTCTGGCCTCCAGCATGTCTTCCCTGCGGCACCTCTGCCGCAAGACGGTTAACGGCCACTTAGATGTGTCTGCAAAACGGGACCAGCTGCCTCAGTCTCTTCAAGAGTTCCTCCAGGAGTATGATGCACCAATCTAACACCCACCACATGGTTTTGGAGCAGAAAGGCTCAACCAGATGTATAGAACCTTATGGGAAGTGGTGGAATTGACCAGCAAAAGCCTGCAGAGGGACGGAGAGCAGGAGTTCAATAAGGGTGTGAGTGGATAGCTCAAGAGAAGCTCTCAGCATCTGTCAGTGTTGCAGGCCAGCTGTGGCCTACTGTGCCTTTGACCGCTTAGTGAAAACTCTGGCAGTGGGTTGCTGTGTTACGGACAGCACAAAGTGTGTAGTCACCCTCAACTGGACAAAGTGTTGAACTGAGCAGAGCAGTCATGGACAAGAGAGAAGGCAGACCCAACAGGCATGGAGTTTTAGCCTCCTAAATCTTTGTTCTTGGGTCTGCCTGGAAAACCCTGTTGAAAATTAACACAAAGATAGGTAGACAGTACAAGGGTTAAAGTGTGCTGCTATGGCTGAGTTTCAGCCTTTTGCCATATGAAAAAAAAGCTCTCTCACACTGTCTCATCCCAAGCTGACGCTTTGACTCTGCTGAAAGGAGAGTTCTGGACGTCTGTGATTGAGGGAGGGCCCAAAGTTAGATGTTTGAAATTGCATATAAATTTCCACTGCAGCTTGCCAAACATAATTCCTCTCATACGTCGATGTAGGGAAGCAAACGTAACAGCTACTCACTACTGGCCCTGCTGTGTCAACATTGTTGGCTGTGCTGGGTCACAACACAAGACTGATGTTTCAAAATGCATCAGTACGAAGGATGAAAGTAGACAAGAGAGGCCTGTTAATAATTCAGGTACTTTCAGCCTCTGATATTACAGCTGTCACCGAAGGAATACTCAGTGGACTGTTGTTACTTTATTCTTGACAGGCAAAATGTTCCAGTTTTGCAGCAAATTACCAGACGTATAGAACAACGTGCAGGTGACAGAATTACAACACAAACTTCCAAACGAAGCCAAGCACAGTTTGTAAGATTCTTAATTTACAAATTCTGGCGTTTGACATGGAGGATTGTGTTCCTCTAAAAGCAGAGGCATTCCTTCTGTGTTTGCTAAGAAGTAATCAGTCTTGCCTCATATTCCTCATTCATTAATAATGACGTAGTGTTCCTTCAGCAGAATATGCTGTCTACAATTAAATGAATGTATTTTGAGTCAATGGAAGGGCTTATGGTTCCACATGTTCTTGCTTTCTTGCTTTTTTTTGTATTTTGTCAATAGAGACAATGTTTACATGTGTCACCACAATAGGACAACATGTTTTTGTACTCTGTCTTTTATAAAGATTTGGCATCTTAAGGTCTAGTCTAATGACCCACAGTGCAAGCTTGAAAATCTGGAAACAAAGGCATTACAATAGAAAATGCAGCAAGGAACTTTGCACATATTTATATTTATAACATATTTCAGTAATTTATATTAAAGAGTACTATTTTTACATAATGCATCTTGTGTCTTTTAACTTCTTTAGGCATTCTTACTAAATGACCATTACTTAACTCCGTTACTAAATGACTACATGCTCAGATTAATGCTCACCCCATTTTTTCTTAAAGAAAACTTCCCATTTGGTACGTGTAATACACATAAGCACATGCGGATGAGAATAGCACATCAACTCTCTTTCTCTTAAAAAAAAAGTCTGTGGCTCGCTTTTTTTTTCATCGCTTCATGTTTTGTATCTGCGCTCACAGGATGTCACCTTGTACTTTCTGTTCAGCTCAGTGCAAAGCTCTTCACATGTTGCTCATTTCTCCTAATTTATCGCACAGTATTATGGCAAACCTTGTGTACAACCCAGGCAGTTTCATTCTTTCAGCATTCATCAAGTCGGAAGCGTTAAATGTATGAATGTAACTTCTCATTCATAGTACCTATTAAACACAGAACTCAATTTACTAAGAACTCAATTTACTGTTTATGAAAGACCACAGACACTGTTTATAGCCTTTACTCTAATGACGCATCTCCCAGATCGGAGCTCTTAATGGCTCATTGATTACCAGCTCCCTGATTGATTATCTTGCACTGTAAGTTAAAGCTGCGATCAAACCTCTTTGCTCTTATTATTGTAATTAACACACTGTAAAAGGAGCTAATAAAACATTTGATAACAAAGGGAAACTATTGAAAAGTCCTAGATGAATTCCTAAACCAAGCTGGGTGCACAAATGGTAAGACCTCAGTCATTACCTATGAGAGTGAAGCAACGTCAGAAACTAAAAGCTTTGACTATGAAAAGAACCATTTCTTTATTAGACTGAAAAGCAAGTAGGATTTGCTGTTATTTTATTGTCATTGTAGAAGTTTTAATTTGAAGGATTGAATCAATATAACAATTACTTGTAATATTTGCACAGTCTCAGCTTAGCCATTCAGCCATGAAAGCAGTTCTTTATCTCTAATACAATGAGAAAATGTGTACAGGTATAGAATAGGCTATTGTCAGTTTAAATTCAGAATATAATTAGATATATTTACCATAACAATAGAAATATTTATACAATAATACTTTGCAAAAGTTTTAGGCCACCATTAGATTAGATATACCATTGTTTTACTAATGGAATAATGAACATACATAATTATTTCTCAACCCAATTACAGGACACAGTACACAAAATACAGGAAACTTGTATGCAATTGAAAAACCCCAGAAAAAAACAGCTTCTATAGGCTACATTGGCAAGTATTTAGTGTGACCTCCCCTTACACTTAGCAATAGCAGAATCTGGCAGCTTCATCGGATTGCCAAGTAGACCCTTCTACAGTCTTAAGAAGCTTAATCAGGAATGGTCTTTTTCGAAGGGTAGCTGCCAAAACCCATTTTCAACAGGGTAAGATATACTAAGCTCACAAAGATTGGAATGAAGGTCATCGGAAAGGAGTATTATGGAGTGACGAAGTCAAGTTTGTTATATATGGTCGTGATATGTTATATATCGTCATTATACCACTGCTTAAACAACAAATCTGATGGTGGCCTAAGATTTTTGCACAATACTGTACATTGTTAATAAATACATATGTAAATATTCAAATATTATTTGACATTACACATTACTAAACAGTTTGGCAAAGATATTCCAATAATAATAATGAGAAGAAGCATAATCTTCAGTTATATTTGTAATTTATCAATCACTATATCAGGGTCAAGGACGAATCCAAAGCCAGTACAAGCAGTGCTTGTATTGTATGGGCAGCCTCTAATGTTCTGTCTCTGGAAGGTCAGAGATAACTTATTCATTCATTTCATACCCGCTTAATCCAAGTGAGGGTTTCAGGGAGCCGGAGCCTAATCAGCATCCCAGGGTGCAAGGGGGAACCAACTGTAGACTGGGCACCATCGCAGGGCACGAGCACACTCTCACTTGAACACTTTAGAGACACAAACTGACCTAATGCATGTCTTTGGAATGTGGGAGGAATACAGCATACCTGAAGAACACCCATCCAAACACAGGGAGAACATGCAACCTTAACACAGACGGTGTCTGGACTGGGAATCAAACTGTGGATCTTTGGAGCTGTGAGGTGACAGCACTAGCCAACTCCCATTTCCAGGAAACTGAAAACAGAACAGATTTCATACAGGCAGAATATGTTACTCAAAGTTGTGGGATTTTTCCACTTCACCAATCAAAAATATTGCAATAATAATAATAATAATCATAATAATGAAAAATGCCTGCATATAGGATGCGCTCACTCATCTTGAGTAACCACCTTTCCCAGATCACGATCGTAGTGAGTCATGAATCTATACTGAAAGCACTGCATGCACCTCAGAAATTGGTCTATTATCACACAATTATTCATTCACAATTACTCACATCTAGTAACAATTTAGTTTTATTTTAACAAACCTACTGGCTTTTTTCTGGGGTGGGGGTGGGATTTAAAAAGAAACTGGGAGAATAAAGTGTGCATAGGATTGGACCAAGGAGCTGTGAGGATTAGTGCTTCCTGCAGTAGCACTTTTCTACCAATACTACTACTACTAATAATAATAATATTCATGTGGCACAGCACCACTATCTAATCTAATACACTAGCCCACTACTGCATGGACGCGGGAGTCCGAGTGTCACATCTGATCATTCAGACGTCACGTACAGACACAATTGGATGTGTCTCAGGGAGGGGAGGCCAGTTGGGGGATTTTCCTGCGCTGCTGCAACAACAATCCTTACCCAGCCCAGCAATGGACTCACTTCCCATCCAGGGCACACTCACGCCTTTGCATTGTGTCCACTTGGTATAGGAGCCCCACCACACTGACCAGGAAAACTGTGGCTAATCTTTAAAAAGAATTAACTGCTAAGGGACAAGATGGCTTAGAGGTTAAGGTACTGGATTATGAACTGAAAGATCCAGGGTTCAAGTCCCACGTCTGCCAAGCTGCCACTGTTAGCTCTTTTAGCAAGACCCAAGGTAAGACTGTACCAGCTGTAAGTCGCTCTGGATAAAGCTGTCTGCTGAATGATGTAAATGTAAAACATAAAATCTGGAATAATAATAATAAAAATAATAATAAGAAGAATCTGGCAATGGACTGGTAACCTGTCCATGGTGTACCTCCGTCTGCGTCCCGTGAATTCTGAGATGCTGACCAGGGTAGGTGAAGGTTCAACAGGGACAGGCATAATATATGACTCATTCATTCATCTTTAGTATCCACTTCATCCTTGTTAGAATCATGGTCCACATTCGATTCTCAGAACATGGAGTACATTATAATTGAGCTCTAGTCCATAGCGTGTCATCACACACATTCATTCACACTCACATCTAGAGACCATTTATAGTAGCCAATCCATGTACTGCCATGCTTTTGAGAGATGGTAGGAAACTGGACTACCTGGAGGAAACCTGTAAGAACTCCATCCCAGAGGCTTAGATTAAAGCCTTGAAGCCTGAAACTGTGAGTCACTGTGAGTCCACCACTACCTGTTGTGGCACCTTGCACTCATATATTGAGCAATCATCAGCAAATCCGCTACAGAGCAAAGCGAAAGCCGTTTTGAAGGCGTTCCAATGATTCTAGTTAACAATACTACGTTCATTGAATGCTATGCTGTCGGCTGTCATGAAGAGCCACATTTAGATGCAGAGTAGATGTCGTCTGCAGCTGCAGTTTCACTGATTCAGGCCTTAGGCTGAAAATCAGACGATTTCAAACCGTGTGATTTCATCCAGCTGGAGCAGTTGTACACTTTGAAACGACGTACTCATACTGAGTCCTGGGTGAGAGTATAAAATGGCAAGCTCCTATTGCTTCTCCACTTCTGATAGGACCCGAGCATTATGGGTAAATTCCATGCTCATTAGTACCAGACATCCAAACAGAAGCCATGGTGTGTTTTTATGTGTGAGCGTGGGGAGACGCCGGGGGGAGCTACTTTGGGAAGAGAGGTAGTTTCTATGGATGGTTTATATTACGGGAAATATTTGGCCAGTGGGGCACAGTCATAGACACATGAAAACACACACACGCTTGATGGCAGTTTCTCACAACACAATCTCCCGGAGTATTCTTTTCATGTCATTTGGGAAATTACTTTTTTCCTTGCCCTGGCTTAGGCACCTCCTCCATTTCTCTGCATCCATCTCCTTCATGGCTCAGAAACAAAAGCCATAGTCAGTGAGTTTGCGACTCAAGCAGTTAGCCAACGCCCACCAAACACAAAGCCCCAAGGCCCTGGAGTTCCCGACAAACACCCCCCCACTTCACAAATCCAGCATTGTTTTTGTATACACAAAAATATCACACATGCTCCCCCCCACACACACACACACTGTTCCAAAGACTGTATATGACAGGATACACACTGAAGGCAGATGAGGACAGATTTTCAGACTTGCCATATAGGAAGTTTACATTTACATTTTCCTGTAAATCAGTTCACTGACCTCTTTCTTCTTTCCACTATTTTGAGGGGCCTACAGCAAAATGATGACGAGCATGCTCACTCAGAGTTTCAGAGAACAATTTTGCTCATGTTTGTTTGCATTTATTACCATTTCCTGAAGTCAGTCAACACTTGCAGCTGTACAGAAATTGTACTTTGAAAATGATTTATCAGCACTGGCAGACGTGTTTTCTGTATATAAGAAACACTATAGTTTAAGATAGACTTAAATTATCTGTACACCCAACAAAACTTGACAGCATGGTGAAAGAGTGTTATTACCGTCAGCAACTTCAATGAATATGCAAGATAAATGCACTTCCCCTGTCACTGTTGTGCACATGTATCACTAAATGGTACAATATATAAGCTCCACAAATTTATATGACAAGATATTTTTGGTCCATTTAAGAACTGAATGTTCTTAAATGTTGAAAAACAATTCGTCCCCCTACTGGTTGATTCATTGGAAAAAAGCACCAATCTTACTTGTGCATAGCTGCACGAACGTTTGCGCAAGTGTGATTTTAAAATGTGTGCATTTATGTGTGTGTGTGCCTCACTGAGTGACAGAGAGTAACAGGACTCCAGAGGGCTGGTGTGTGCTGGGAAGCAGTCCAGTCCTCTCGTGTGTCAGTCCCATATTGTGGTTGACCTAACAGGAAAGGAATGTGAGGCTGTTTTTTTATACATCCTGTATGACTGTAGAGGCCCAGGGAAGACTGGGCTTCAAGTGTCTGTGTGAGAGAGTGTGTGAGAGTGTGTGTGGAATGTGGACGGCATATGGAATTGAATGCTTTACTTGTGTTGCCTACTCACATTGATTCACATTGATGTTAAACTGTGTGACCAAAAAAAAATGGTTTTGAAGATTGTATTTTTTACTACATTGAATAATGAATTGCTGCATGTAGAGGTTCCACCCAAAAACCACAGAAGTGTGCCTACAATTTTAACCTAATTAAATGGTGTAAATACACAAATTTGAAATGCCTCCTACCCTGTGCACCCACCCCTTTCCCTGGTAAACTGGTGAGGCATGGTTGCTCCATGGTTGTTCCATCTAGATGCAGCCTTACAGATCAAGCCCTTTCTAGGCAAACCTTTGGCTTAGGCAAAAAAGGCACAGGGTTTTGTGAAAATTTGGGTAAAAACACGAAAGTTGAACCACTGGCTGTAAATAATTTAAAAATACACATTTGTATAACCACATTATCTACGAACAACATGGAAGGTCAACCAGATGAATTGGACAGACACGTACACTTACAAACACTATTTACAGGTTGTTGCAAATAAGTCATGGAAATTCACCCACACAAACATGAGTAACTTACACAAAAAAGTCTCTAAACTGAGTTAGAACTGTCATTGTTCCAAACGTGATGGTAAGGTAGTAAGACTTTGAGTGAATAATGGATTTCTGCTCTTTATCTTCCACCTCTGCTCATTGATCTGTAGTGTTCACTGCCCTACAGTGCAACAAAACAATAAAAATAATAAGCAATTAACCTAGGAATCTGTTATAATTATTAAGTAAAATATGGTTATTAGTGATCAGTACTGTATACTGTAACATCAAATGATGGGCAGTGGTGTACAGTGTCTTTGCAGTTTTGAGTCTGTTTACATCTGGAGTGAAAATGCAGATTTTTATTTCCTAATATAATTGACTATACTTTTTAAGACCTTAGCTGAAAAAGCAAACAGACTTTGATCGGATGGACGTTAAACCTGTATTTCGTTGTGAGTTCTTGTGGATGAGAAAAATGACACATCTTTCATAAACGGGTATGCTGGGAGGAAGAGAAAAGTTTCTGAAGACTGTAACAGACACAAGGAGAACGAAAGAACTGATAGTAACTAATGGGTTTTTGGAGCTGTGTGGCCCTTATGCTCCATCCATGTAGTTTTGCCATAAATTAAGTCAGCTAAAGTTACAGAAGACGTTTCATTCATGAAACGTGAGCAGAACGAATTTGTGTGTAAATCATTCGTTAAACACCTTTTTCATAAATTCCGGATTCATGAAAATATTCGTAGTCCCAAAATGTTAGGGACTGCACTTCAATTAAAGTACTGACAAAATAATAAGAATTAATATTACAATTCTATAATAGATAAAAAAGTAAACGAAATTACACATCACAAGCACTCTGTTTAACAATACAGCCTGTTCAGCGAAACTTCCAGTAAGCCTAAACGCTCATCTCTCACCAGAAAAGAAAAGAACTCACTCATGCACTGCTGGCTTAAATATAATATAAATGTAAATATAGCTATTCATAGTAAATATATATTCATCTTCAAGGTACTACTCATATGATGCGTTAGGTTGGGTGTGAGTAGTTTAAAGTTTAAATGAAGCCTACGCCACTGCATCAAAGCACGATGATCTAATGATACATTTGCATATATACAGTGGGGTAAAAAAGTATTTAGTCAGCTACTGATTGTTCAAGTTCTCCTACTTAGAAACATGAGAGAGGTCTGCAATTTTCATCAAAGGTACATTTCAACTATGAGAGACAAAAAGAGAAAAAAAATCCAGAAAATCACATTGTAGGATTTTTAAAGAATTTAAATCATGGTGAAAAATAAGTATTTGGTCACCCACAAACAAGCAAGATTTCTGGCTCTCACAGACCTGTGCCGCCTTCTTTAAGAAGCTCTTCTGTCCTCCACTTGTTACCTGTATTAATAGCACCTGTTTCACCTCGTTATCTGTATAAAAGACACCTGTCCACAGCCTCAAACAGTCAGACTCCAAACTCAACCATGGCCAAGATCAAAGAGCTATCGAAGGACACCAGGAAGAAAATGGTAGACCTGTACCAGGCTTGGAAGAGTGCATCTACAATAGGCAAGCAGGTTGGTGTGAATTAATCATCTGTGGCAGCAATTGTAAGAAAATGGAAGACATACAAGGCCATTGATAATCTCCCTCGATCTGGGGCCCCATGCAAGGATCTCATCCCGTGGGGTCAAAATGATCATGAGAACGGTGAGCAAAAAAAAATCCCAGAACTACACAGAGGGACCTGATGAATGACCTGCAGAGAGCTGGGACCAAAGTAACAAGGATACCATCAGTAACAACTACGCCGAGAGGGACTCAGATCCTGCAGTTCCAGGACGTTGTCCCCCTGCTTAAGCCAGTACATGTCCAGGCCCGCCTGAAGTTTGCCAGAGAGCATATGGTGATCCAGAAGAAGATTGGGAGAATATCATGTGGTCAGATGAAACCAAAATAGAACTTTTTGGGAAAAACTCAACTCGTCGTGTTTGGAGGAAGAAGAATACTGAGTTGCATCCCAAGAACACCATACCTACTGTGAAGCATGGGGGTGGAAACATCATGCTTTGGGGCTGTTTTTCTGCAAAGGGGACATGACGACTGATCCGTGTTAAGGGAAGAATGAACGGGGCCATATATCGTGAGATTTTAAGCCAAAACCTCCTTCCATCAGTGAGAGCATTGAAGATGGAACATGGCTGGGTCTTCCAGCATGACAATGATCCCAAGCACACCACTCGGACAACGAGTGGCTTCGTAAAAAGCATTTCAAGGTCCTGGAGTGCCCTAGCCAGTCTCCAGACCTGAACCCCATAGAAAATTTGTGGAGCAACTTGAAAACATCACTGCTCTAGAGGAGATCTGCATATAGGAATGGGCCAAAATACCAGCTACAGTGTGTACAAACCTGGTGAAGACTTACAGGAAACGTTTGAGCTCTGTCATTGCCAACAAAGGTTATGTTACAAAGTATTGAGTTGAACTTTTGTTATTGACCAAATACTTATTTTCCACCATGATTTACAATTAAGTTCTCCTCTACAATTAAAACTCCTGCAACGTGATTTCCTGGATGTTTTTTTTTCTCATTTTGCCCTTCATAGTTGATGAAAATTACAGACCTCTCTCATCTTTCTAAGTAGACAAACTTGCACAATCAGTGGCTGACTAAATACTTTTTTGCCCCACTGTAAATAAGAAAAGACGACCATTCAGTCAATGTACAATTGATCTTTTATATGAAATGTTATTTTCTGAGCGCTGTGGCCAGGTGGAAGCCTCGGATGCACGCAACTCGGCTGGCAGATGTTTGTTGAGTGGTGTTATATTGGTAAGAAAACATAAATGCTAGAAGCAGTGCTTAATTTGCAATACATGAGGTAAGGGAACACGGAGCATGCCATGATCCGGTAAGTGGGCATTAAGTGAAAAGATCCCGCAACAAATAAACTTATAACCTGTGCTTATATTTTTTCACCTGGGTTATTGAGTATGCGTCAACAAACCGTGCTTATAGTTCAAGACCCAATACAGTAGCCTTCAAAAGACAATATCTATATCAAGGAAAAAGACTTACATTGTCTTAACATTCAGGTGTCTTTTTTTTTTGCCATTTCCAAACCTCGCTGAAGCTCTCCGACCTCTCCAGAAGCATGAGCACGCACCTGACTGATGATCAAAGAAAATGAGCCGTTTGGGTTTTTGGAAAGGAGGTTATACACATACATTTTATTAAAATTTGTTTGTTAATATTGTCCATTTTCATTTTATTTTATATATAAATAAGCAGAGGTGCTTAATCCAGACAAATAAGTACACCGGAACGCATGTGCTCCAAATATGAGAGGTACTGGATCTTGCCTACATGGTATTTGGTGTCAAGCTGCTTTCTCAATTACCTGAAAACCACTATGGACTCTCAAAAATAAAATATGTTGATTTGAATGCACTTTGTTTTCCAAATCAGAATATATTGTTTTCTTTGCTTTTTCTGAGACATTTTGGAGGAAGTTTGCTGTGTTCCTCAGTACAAAGCCTTTATTATACGATGGTCATTTGTTATTCATGGCAATGAATTATGGTAATTGTAAAGTAACGTGCATGCGCGACCCATTTACGAACGATTGGTATTCATTACCATACGCACGCTCTACTAATGAATCTCGTGTTTACGCAGCGTTCATGAATCTGGCAGAGAGTTTTCGGAAATGTCCATTTACGAGTAATTTACTGGCAGTTTGCTAGTCTTTTTTTTATGAAGGTTTCATGAATGAGGCCCTTTATGTGTCCACCTCTCCCATTTTTGACTAATCTGATATTTGTGCAATTCAATTCATATGTATCAGCATTTCTGCAGACTATGAGAGGAGACATTTGGATAGACACAAACTGACAAAAAAGAATGCACTCAGAAATGTCTGATTCCTGAAAAACTCAGCATACAGTTATGTCTCAGGCAGATATGTAAATGATTGCAGGTGTGGACTGATTAGACATTGGGTCATGCCACAAGAGGGCATACAATAGCTTCTCAGAGGCTCTCAGAGGCTACTTTTGGGTAGTGTACCTCTTGGTGAGACATGCCTCTATGACACACTTAAAGACATTTGTTCAGTTGACAGATTTACAGAGGGGGTGCATAACTGGACTGAGAGAAGCAGGATGGCCACAAATTGCCCACCATTAGGCAATTCTGACCTAGCTGATAGGAGGTGTTGGGAGCAGTGGTTCCGTGAAGACATGCACACATGGCGAACAGGCTCTGGATGACCCAGACAGACCATCAGCAGAGAGGGTTGTTTGATACTCTGACAAGCATGAGCAGCTCCAAAAGTTTCATTGTTCACCATTCAGACACAGGTGGCACCTTCACTACACACCCCGGTCTGTGCCCAGACCATTTCCTGGTGCTTAGCCCAAAGAAATTTGTTGTCACGGTATTTAGACCTGGGCAATATGACCTGCTGAAGTTCAAACCAAGCATTAGAATGGGTGTGAAAGGTGATTTAAGCATGGTTGTTGGTGCTAGACAGGCTGATCTGAGTATTTCAGAAACTGAGAACTACTGGGTTGCTTTTCTGTTGTGACTTTCTGATTCTAGGGTCAGAATTTGGCGTGAACACCATGAAATCATGACTTCATCCTGCCTTGTCAATGGAAGCCAGCCTGCCTGAGTATTGTTGCTGACCATATCCATCCCTTTATGGCCATAGTGTACCACCTTCTGATGTCTACTTCCAGCAGGGTAATGCCCCATGTCACAAAGCTCAAATCATCTCAAACTGGTTTCTTGAACATGACCATGAGTTCACTGTACTCAAATGGTCTCCACAGTTACCAGGTCTCAGTCCACCAGAGTAACTTTGGGATGTGGTGGAACGAGAGATTCGCATCACGGATGTGCAGCTGACAAATCTACAGCTAATGCGTGATGTCAGTATGGACCAAAATCTCTGAGGAATGTTTCCAGCACATTGTTGAATCTATGCCACAAAGAATTAAGGCAGTCCTGAAGGCGAAAGCGGGTCTATCCCGGTACTAGCAAGGTGTACCTAATAAAGAGGCTGGTAAGTGTACATGGACCCTGGCTGTTTGAGACTATTGGCAGGTGGGTATGAGATCCTACTGAGAGCTGTTCCCATAAAGCAGGATGAGGTTATCCTGCTGAGAGAGAAAGAGAGAGAGAGAGAGAGATTGGACATGTGCTTTCTTGAGGGGTTATACTGCTGTGGGAGGTCACAGTGTGCAGGCTGAGATGAAAGATGGCTTGTGGGAAAGATTTACAGTAGGGACTCTGTGGTCAAACAGTTAATGGCTTGTGGCCATTATACGAGTGCGTCTATGTGTGAGTGAGACGGGAAAGGAGAAAGGGTTATAGGGAAAATAGCTAGCAAGGACTGGCAGTCCAAGGTAAGCATACGTAGCAGAAGGCTGTGAAATTGCATCCTTGTTCCACACACATTCAGGACACTTTAATCCCTCCTATTTCTCGTCATCTTAAATCCCGGACTCCCTGCCTACTTTAGCTACCTCTCTCTCTTCCTTATTCATACCCTGTGTCTCTGTTCCTCTCCCAACCCCCCAGAACACATGCACACACGTGCACACACGCCAGCCCTTCCTCAGCTAACACACATGGTTCCCATTCCCTACATACCTCCTGTGCCATCAGAGCCCGAGTTCCAGGAAAGAGGCTCTTTAATTGAGTTGACTCTTTACTGCTTACATTTTGTGTTTGTGTGTGCATAGGAGAATGAGAGGCAATTAAAGACACTACCTAGAATTTGTGTTTGAGTGAGTTAGCAAGAAAGGGCAGAGGGTGAAACGAGAGATGGAAAAATAAAACAAGTTGTGCATGAGTTTGTGAGAGCAAAAAGTGTGTGTGTGTGTGTGTGTGTGTGTGAGAGAGAGAGAGAGAGAGAGAGAGGACACAGGCAGGAAGGGGAGGTACAGAGCGGGAGCTCATGCACTAACTCACGTTCCTTTACTGTAAGAACTCATTTCTCCCCTCCTTACCGCTCACTTTTTTCCCTTCCTTTCTCCCTGCTTTCTTTGCTTTGTTTTGAACAATGTCCTGACAACGGACATGTTTTCTCTTCAGAGACTATATCACTATTTCATAATGGCTCGTATTTGACATGTGGGTAACCTAGCTGTGTCCATTAATGTAATCAAGTCTGACAATCTAATCCGGTGATATGGATTGCACAGTATTTTACAGTAGTGTGTCTGTGTGTGTGCGTGCACTTGTGCATGAGCGTATGTGTGAAATCAGCTGAAGAAACAAACAGAGATGTTAACCTTAAGACGGTAATCAAATAGCTTCAGACTGGAAGTGTTTTGCTGAACATAAACTCCAAGAAATGAACTGCTGTAACCCCTGCGTTACGGGAAAACAACTGTTTGCATGACAGTGAGAAACTTGTGTTATTGCCATGGCTTCTGCATAGAGATTTACCAGCAAAGGTATTGTGTCTTATAAACACACTGATATTTTTACAACTCCCAAAGTACATTGTGAATCCTGTTTAATTTACTTTGTGTTTGACACATACACTCTTTGACACTGCATTAGGTACAGCTGTTCAACTGCTTGTTAAGGTAAATATCTAATCTAATCTAATCAGCCAATCACATGGCGGAAACTCAATGCATTTAGGTATGCATACATGGTCAAGTTCAAGTCGAGCATCAGAATGGGGAAGAAAGATAATTTAAATGATTTTGGCTGGTCTGGCTGGTCTGAGTATTTCAGAAACTGCTGATCTGCTGGAATGTTCATGCGCAGTATCTCTAGGGTTTACAGAGAATGGTCTGAAAAAGAGAAAATATCCAGTGAGCAGCAGTTCTCTGGGCAAAAATGCCTTGTTCATGCCAGAGGTCAGAGGAGAATGGCCAGACTGGTTCGAGCTGACAGAAAGGTAACAGTAACTCAAATAACCACTCGATACAACCGATGTATGCAGAATAAAAGCACATGACCACACTGGGTACCAGTCAGCTGAGAACAGGCAGTTGAGCCCACACACTTGCTCATCAAAATTGGACAATAGAAGATTGGAAAAACATTGCATGATTTGATGCGATATTGTACCATTCTGCCTTGTATCAGTGGTTCAGACTGCTGGTGTTGGTGTTATGGTATGGGGGGATATTTACTTGGCACACTGTGGGCCCCTTAATACCAACTGAGTATTGTTTAAACGCCACAGCCCACCTGAGAATTGTTGCTGACCATGTCCATCACTTTATGACCACAGTGTACCATCTTCTGATGGCTACTTTCAGCAGGATAATGTCATGTCACAAAGCTCAAATCATCTCAAAATGTCCATCACTTTATTGACCACAGTGTACCATCTTCTGATGGCTACTTTCAGCAGGATAATGTGATGTCACAAAGCTCAAATCATCTCAAACGATTTCGTGAAAATGACAATGAGTTCACTTTATTCAAATGGCCTCCACAGTCACCAGGTCTCAAATGGGAGTTGACAGCTGACAAATCTGCAGCATGTCAATATGGACCAAAGTTTCTGAGGAATGTTTGCAGCACCTTGATGAATATATGCCATGAAGAGTTAAGGCAGTTCTGAAGGCAAAAGAGGGTTCAACCCTGTACCAGCAAGGTGTACCTAATAAAGTTAGTGTATATATCACACTTGTCAGAAATGCATGGTATTAATGATTGCACTCCAGTCATTTAATAAAACAAGATCTGATTCGTCAGTGCTGAGACTGACTAACTAGACTTAAAACAGCACAAAAGTCTTATTTGTTTTGTTTAAAACATGCACTAAATAATCTGGATATATGCCTATGCTGGAAATCGTTGGGTGGGAGGACGGAACACCAGTCCATTGCAGAGCCAAGCAAGAATATCCTCCCATCTGGTCTCTCCTCCCTCAGACAAGGCAGTCTCTCAATCGTGCCTGTGTGATGCCATATCTGGCTGGTGGTTTGGGAGAAAGAGCCAGCTGATGGAAGTGGCAGTTTCTGAAAGCTTACATAAGAAAGGCTGGGTGGTGTGCACAGAACCGTGCAATGGACTGGCACCTTGTCCAGTGTATACCAGTGACTTTCATGCTGGCTCCAGACCTTTCCCTGCAAACTTGTTACGTGTAAGTGGAGAAATAAAGAGGATGCTTTGCTTTTGCAATTTCTTACTTCACACCTATTGGTTGGACTGATAAGGCAGCCGTGTCTAATAATGCGGCAAGTTAGCGACACTATATTTAAAACCCAATGATGCTGCTACGCCTGATGTATTCAAACCAACACAACACAAAGCCCCATGTCACCACCGTTTCAGTTTCAGTGTTGTGCTGACAATGGTTTAACACACCACACTTTAAACTGTACGTATTCTTTCATTTACTCAGCACAACAGACCACACTATGCTCTCACAAACATATGACAGTAGTAATTAAATAACTCAGCAAAGATGGTACAATACGAAGATGCCAGAAAACGTAGCTGCGCACAAACAATCTGATTTCACAGAACACAGTTACTGGCAGAGACAAAGACACCCAGATACTGAAAAAAAAAGTCAAGTAAGACAGAGCGAACGCAGAGTATTCTAGACTTGCGTGGACAGGAAACCAGAGAGATGAGAGGGGCTTCCTGTCTGCTTAGTAGAAAAGAATAAAGTTGACACCTGAAAGTTTGAGTAACAATCTTCACACATAAACATCAAAACCACTCACTGCATACACCTACAACACCACCAAAACAACACGCACTGGCTATACCAAGAAACCAAGTGCAAATGTTTATCCAAGCACAAACCCACACACATGCAATTAACAGACGTGCATGCACATACACACTATTGTGTTACGTGATGTGTTTCTCCAGAAGACTGATGCTTGAACAGATCTTGCAGTATAACGTTTAGACCTTACACATAACCTTATAAGGGCACATGAGGTAAAAAACCAAATACTACAGAGTGTATGCATGTATGAATTTTAATTTGGATAAAAACAGGCAAATGCTGAAGCTGGTAGTTTTGTTTCTCTTTCACTGTTGAAAGAGGTTTGATTGAGTCTGCGTACTGGAACACACAGACAGACAGACAGACAGACAGACAGACAGACAGACAGACACACACACACACACACACACACACATATACACACAAAACATTGTGCAGCTTTTATATTCAAGCTGATATGTGAGACGATTTTTTGTCTTTACCCTTTCTAAAGGTATTCATATAACAGTACCCACAATCCTCACTTGCAGATTTTAAGAAAAACTTGATTTATCACATTGGAACCCTCTGTAGTCCCTTAACATTGAAAAAGACAAAGCACTGTGCTGCTTCCACGATCTATGTGATGCCTATCTGAAGACTGATCTCTTACAGGAATATTTGATGGTTTGCTGGAACAGAATATGTTGAAACAGCCTTGAAAAATATTACGGGTATCCTGTGAATGTGGTTTCTGTTGTGATATAACACACTGCAATCATTGTAATATAGCCATAGGTGGTAGGTTCACTGTAGTTTTTTTAGCCAGATAAATAAAAAAAAATTATGATATGTTTTGTTTGTTTAGGCAAGTTCACATTTTCCACCATTGCTGGGAATTAGTCTGATAAGTGTGAATACCTACTGAAAATCTACGCATTTCAAATGTATATTTAATGTATATTTAAATACAGTGGTGCTCGAAAGTTTGGGAACTCCTTAGAATTTTTTATATTTCTGGATAAATATGACCTAAAACATCATCAGATTTTCACACAAGTCCTAAAAGTAGATAAAGAGAACGCAGTTAAACAAATGAGAGAAAAATATTATACTTAGTCATTTATTTATGGAGGAAAATGATCCGATATGACATATTAGTGAGTGGCAAAAGTATGTGAACCTCTAGGATTAGCAGTTAATTTGAAGGTGAAATTAGAGTCAGGTGTTTTCAATCAATGGGATGACAATCAGGTGTGAGTGGGCACCTTTATTTAAAGAACAGGGATCTATCAGTGTCTGCTCTTCACAACACATGTTTGTGGAAGTGTATCATGGCACGAACAAAGGTGATTTCTGATGACCTCAGAAAAAGAGTTGATGCTCATCAGGCTATAAAAGGTTACAAAACCATCTCTAAAGAGTTTGGACTCCACCAATCCACAGTCAGACAGATTCTGTACAAATGGAGGAAATTCAAGAGCATTGTTACCCTCCCCAGGAGTGGTCGACCAACAAAGATCACTCCAAGAGCAAGGTGTGTAATAGTTGGCGAGGTCACAAAGGACCAAAGGGTAACTTCTAAGCAACTGGAGAGCTTTCTCACATTGGCTAATGTTAATGTTCATGAGTCCACCATCAGAAGAACACTGAACGACAATGGTGTTCATGGCAGGGTTGCAAAGAGAAAGCCACTGCTCTCCAAATAGAACATTGCTGCTCGTCTGCAGATCACATGGACAAACCAGAAGGCTATTGGAAGAGTGTTTTGTGGATGGATGAGACCAAAATGTAACTTTTTGGTTTAAAAGAAAAGCATTATGTTTGGAGAAAGTAAAACACTGCATTCCAGCATAAGAACCTTATCCCATCTGTGAAACATGGTGGTGGCAGTATCATGGTTTGGGCCTGTTTTACTGCATCTGGGCCAGGACGGCTTGCCATCATTGATGGAACAATAAATTCTGAATTATACCAGAGAATTCTAAAGGAAAATGTCAGGACATCAGGCCATGAACTGAATCTCAAGAGAAGGTGGGTCATGCAGCAAGACATTTACCATAGATGGACCATAGGGACACAAGTCATATAAAGAACACAAGAAGAATAAAGTTAATGTTTTGTGATGACCAAGTCAAAGTCCTGACCTTAATCCAATGGAAATGTTGTGGAAGGACCTGAAGCGAGCAGTTAATGTGAGGAAACCCACCAACATCCCAGAGCTGAAGCTGTTTTATACGGAGGAATGGGCTAAAATTCCTCCAAGCCGCTGTGCAGGACTGATCAACAGTTGCAGGAAACTTTTAGTTGCAGTTATTGCTGCACAGGGGGGTCACACCAGATACTGAAAGCAAAGGTTCACATACTTTTGCCTCTCACTAATATGTAATATTGGATCATTTTCCCCAATAAATAAATTACCAAGTATAATATTTTTGTCTTATTTCCTTAACTAGCTGTTGGGAGCTGTTGTGTTAAGAGAAGTGGTTCTGTGAAGCACCACTGTACCTGATATAAATACCTGATTACCTGATTTCAAGTGAAAAACACAGCTGATCAGAAAACATTTCACGTAATTTCACACATTTGTTGTCTTATTATAATATTGTTATTGGCCTTCTTGTGATCTCAAATTATTTATGTCATTATTATGACAAAAACGGTCCATTATTGAGATCACAGGCCAATGATTTCAGGGTGTTTTCCCTGTTGTGCTAATAAATACTTAAACATTTTTGAATTCTTGAAATCTCTTTTGTTACATCAGTATCACAAAATGATAAATGTTTATTTCTTAACAAAGCAAAATGTCCTGAGGTAGGATGCCCAACAGTGAAGCAAAACCTGAATGGAAAGTGGAAAGTGTTGGTTTGTCCAGATACTGTAGGGCTAAAAATCTGAGGCCACTAGTGAAAATGCTTCTATTTTGCACTTTTCTCAAATGTCATCCAATGTTTTTCATTACAAATCATAAAATCAGTAAAAAAGTTAATCTTTATTAAAAAAACTATACATTTCAATGTATATTTAATAGTTAGTATGTCCCCCTTTTCAAATCTGATAATCCATGTTATCCCAGCATGATTTCTCTGTATTCCAAAGAGCATTCCTGTGATGTTACTGAATGCTTAGCTTTCACTATCTTCCACTATCTAAGTGCCCCCATAAATTCTTGGTTAGGTTAAGGTCAGGTGACCATGGAGAAAAGTCCATGATATTCAGGTCTTTTTGATGTTTTTGTTGCAAAGCTTTGAGGTTTGTTTTGGGTAACTATATGTGTAATGAAAACTGCGGTATTAAATTAGAGAGAAATGCAAAATTGAAGAATTTTCACTAGCAGTCTCAGACTTTTGGCCTCCACTGTAGTCAAGGTCAGCAGGACAAGGTGCTTCACATTTTTATTAGATAAAGGCCTTACACATGATAAAATTGATGTATGCCTTGATTTATTATTGATAGAATCCATTAAAATACAGATATCATGGGAAAACATATATGTTATGTACAGTAGATCATGACAAATACTCAATATTCAACAAAACAAATATACTTAACTTGTTATCATGGGAAAACAATGTGTTGGTATCTTGAGATAATTTAAAACAATTAATGTGTCATGGTAATGATATAAGTAGTTCAAGAAAACAAACAAATGAACAAATGAAATAAATATGTGAAGCCATGGCTGCTTTGGACATAAACAATTGGTACAAAAGAAGTTCAGAAAACAAAGAACAATCATACATAGAAACATCAGTACTGTAGGTGAAGGATACATTTTATCCTAGATATTGTATAGAGGTACTGTATGTAGTGACACATTGGGCCATATAGACTGAAGTTTGAAGTTAAGTTCACTGCTGAGGAAACAGGATCCTTATGCAGGAAGATTTAACCTCATGTAAATGATGGAATCTCAGAGATGGGCCTACAAAAACCCTGAAACTAAAGGCATGAGTTGGCATGTACATATGTAGTTCTGAACCAAGGTATGTATGTATTATTTAGCAGAGCCAGAGGCCTGGAGAGCCAGAACCAGATTTTTTGTTTGTATTTCAAAGGCAGGTCACCAGTGGAGTATAGTCAATGTTGTTTTTGAGTGCTGCGGTCTGTATGGGAGGAATGTTATCAACTCAGAGATGATGAAGTCTGTATGAGAATTTGAGTGGTTTAAAGTGGTTAAGGAAGGCCATATACTTCTGATAGCACGAAGAAGAAAAACATTGCAGTTGATGTAACATGGTCTGGAAAATTAAGCTTGTCCAGTATTGCTTCCAGATTCTTAGCTTTGTGGGAGTACATTGCTGGTAAATAGATCAGTTCCATTTTGTCCAGTTTCAATTTCAAGGTTGCCATCTAGGAAAGGATGTCAGAAAGTAAGAATATGAAACAATAAGAATCAGTCTGGAAGACATGATATAAGTGCAGTGGTACCTCAGTTCTCAACCACCTCGGGACTCATCGGTTTTGGTTCTTGACTAAAAATTAACTAGATATTAACTAGAAAAAATTGTCTCAGTTATCTTCGTTTACTCAATACTTGGCATACTTGCTTAAACTTGTATGAATCGATCTAATACTCGATTTACGGTTCATGAGTGATGATTCACAATTCAGTACACAGTGATTCAGATTCACAACAGCGGTTGCTCAAAGATCTCTGCTATTTCTATCATGTTTTTCTTTATTTTTACATCTACAGTACTGTATTCTTAGTTCAAATAAGTCTTAATGGGTCCTAAAAAGGTTAGTCTAAGAGCCAAACGAAAGCAAAACAGGACCACTTTCAGCCTGCAGTTAGCTTAGCAGCTACGCTAGTGTACTGAGTTCATCATTAGAGTAAGTGTTGCTTTCACTTTTCACTTTCAATTCATTACTCACTAAAGTACATGAGATTTTTCAACACTTTATTATAATATAAGCTTTGTGTTAACGATTCTGGCTAAATGTATTTTAATGTAAATGTTTTAAAAAGTAAATTACTTATCATTACTTATCATAGACTCCATTATTATACAGGTACAATATAGACGCTCTGCCAAACACTCGTTTAACTGGCCACAATAGATTATAGTTTTTCAAACTTGACCTATTAAAGTAGAACTGCTACTCATCTTCCACTGAATCGTGTATTTTATTTTATTTTTTACCATTTTATTAGCCATGCTGTGTGCATACTGTGGTTTGAATCACAATAAGTTTTAATCAGGATATTGCACATTTTTTTTATATTAAATTTAACTTTCAGGAGTTTAACATGAAAACCACATGGATTATAAATCGGCACAGAAAAACTCTATGCTAGGTCTGTTTCTTTTGTTATTGTAGTATATTCAAAATTAAATATAAATTCCCAACTACTGCAGAAATACTGGGGTTAGGAGACAAACGCGAGGAGTTGATCAGTCCAAAGGTGACATTTGTTAGGAATACGGGCAAACTAATAGAAAACTATGAACCACGAACAGAAAACGGATGAAACGAGGAAATACCCAAGTCGATAGGGAGAGAGGAGACACAAAATCAAAGATAGAGATGAAACTAGGTAAGAGAAGCGATAAGCTGGGCTAGAAACGAGATACAGTGGGGTAAAAAAGTATTTAGTCAGCCACTGATTGTGCAAGTTCTCCTACTTAAAAAGATGAGAGAGGTCTGTAATTTTCATCATAGGTACACTTCCACTATGAGAGACAAAATGAGAAAAAAAATCCAGGAAATCACATTATAGGATTTTTAAAGAATTTAATTGTAAATCATGGTGGAAAATAAGTATTTGGTCACTCACAAATAAGCAAGATTTTTGGCTCTCACAGACCTGTAACTTCTATAAGAAGCTCTTCTGTCCTCCACTTGTTACCTGTATTAATGGAACCTGTTTGACCTCATTATCTGTATAAAAGACATCTGTCCACAGCCTCAAACAGTCAGACTCCAAACTCAAGACCAAAGAGCTGTCGAAGGAGACCAGGACGAAAAGTGTAGACTTGCACCAGGCTGGGAAGAGTGAATCTACAATAGGCAAGCAGGTTGGTGTAAATTAATCAACTGTGGGAGCAATTGAAAGAAAATGGAAGACATACTGGTAATCTCCCTCGATCTGGGGCCCCAGGCAAGATCTCATCTCGTGGGGTCAAAATGATCATGAGAACGGTGAGCAAAAATCCCAGAACTACATGGAGGGACCTGATGAATGACCTGCAGAGAGCTGGGACCAAAGTAACAAAGGCTACCATCAGTAACACACTACGCCGAGAGGGACTCAGATCCTGCAGTGCCAGGCGTGCCCCCCTGCTTAAGCCAGTACATGTCCAGGCCCGTTTGAAGTTTGGCAGAGAGCATATGGATGATCCAGAAGAGGATTGGGAGAATATCATGTGGTCAGATGAAACCAAAATAGAACTTTTTGGGAAAAACTCAACTCGTCGTGTTTGGAGGAAGAAGAATGCTGAGTGGCATCCCAAGAACACCATACCTACTGTGAAGCATGGGGGTGGAAACATCATGCTTTGTTGCTGTTTTCCTGTAAAGGGGACAGGACGACTGATCCGTGTTGAGGGAACAATGAATGGGGCCATGTATCGTGAAATTTTAAGCAAAAACCTCCTTCCATCTGTGAGAGCATTGAAGATGGAACTTGTCTGGATCTTCCAGCATGACAATGATCCCAAACACACCGCTCGGGCAACAAAGGAGTGGATCTGCAAAAAGCATTTCAAGGTGCTGGAGTGGAGTCTTAGGTCCTAGCCATTCTCCAGCCCTCAACCCCATACAAAATTTGTGGAGGGAGTTGAAAGTCTGTGTTGCCCAGCAACAGCCCCAAAACATCACTGCTCTAGAGGAGATCTGCATGGAGGAATGGGCCAAAATACCAGCTACAGTGTGTGCAAACCTGGTGAAGACTTACAGGAAACATTTGACCTCTGTCATTGCCAACAAAGGTTATGTTACAAAGTATTGAGTTGAACTTTTGTTATTGACCAAATACTTATTTTCCACCATAATTTACAATGAACTTGCACAATCAGTGGGTGACTAAATACTTTTTGCCTTACTGTATGTGTTGCGATAAGTAGGGGCTTAGAACAGAGGTAGAGACCACGAGACTTAGCGTCGACAGTGTGGAGCAAGAGGGTCTAAATAGGAGAAGAGTAAGGACTGGAAGATGAAAAACAGGTGCCGATGATAGAAAGTTGGAGAGAAAGAACTTGGTAGAAGGTGGGTGTGGTGCGTTGATCTGACTGCAGGTGTGAAGGTAGCTATATTGCATGCCTAGCAAATGCAGTGTGTAAAAATAACACCACTGTGTTTCAAAGTAATCTCAATCCACTGTAGCTGACTCTAAATATGAATCATAATATGACTTACATACAGTATGAAACAATCAGATATCTGATTCATATTTATTTAAATGTAAGATACACATGAGAAATGATGACAATATAACAACTGGATATAAATAATGGAGAGTAGAAGTCCTTATCCAGAATAGCTTATACCCAAGAAGCCCCGAAGGTCAAGGGCTCTCTAGTGGCAGCTTGGTGGAGCCATGATTTGAACCAAAGCCTTAACCACAGAGCCACCCCCATCCCCTAAAATAATACAATTCTTTCCTGGCAGTGGTGGGATTTAAACCCACAACAATACAGAGATTAAAGCCTGAGTCCAGTGGCTTGGAACTCTCAATAAGTATTTGTTTGAGAATATGAGGGTATGCTGGCAACCAGATAAAAAAAGAAATTCAGACCCACACGGCTTAATTTATATCACTGCATTACTACAAAGAATTTCATCTAAAAATCCCATTTCAGAAAAGATGAAATATACTGATTTAGATCAATTAAAAATACTTTACAAATACTTTACAAATACTTAAATCATGAAAGTATTATAATATACACACACACTCACACAAACACATACACACACACACATGGGCGCATGTCAAGATACAGATTTGGTGACTGGGAAGGCCACTGAACCCACTGTGATGTTCATGAAACTAGTCTGAGATGACTTTGACTTTGTGACATGGTGCATTCTCATGCTGGAAGTAGCCATTAGAAGATGGGATGCACATGGTCAGCAACTATACTCAAAGAGGCTGTGGAAGTCAAGCATTGAATGATTGGAATTAACAGCCCTAAAGTTTACCATGAAAACATTCACCCTGCTTACACCACCTTCACCTGCCTGCACTGTTCACACAAGGAAGGTTGGATCCATGGATTCATTCATGCTTTTCTCAACACGTTCTGAAACTATCATCTGTGTGCCTCAGCAAAAATCAAGATTCATAAGACCACAATTCTCTAGTCTTCAACTGTCCATATTAGGTGACTTTGTGCCCCACTGCAGCCTCAACTTTCTGGTCTTTGCTGACAGAATTGGACCCAGACATGTTCTTCTGTTGTTATAGCCCATCTACCCATCTAAGGTTCAACTTGTTATGTGTGAGGCCGGCTTAGGGATAGGAGACACATGCAAGGAGTGGATCAGACAAAAGGCAGACAAACGTTTATTACAAAAAACAGCCAAAATAGCAGAAATCAGTGAAACACAGACGGCAGAAGGGCGAGATGAGGTGATAACTGGGCGAAATAAGGAAAGATGAGAGACGAAAATGAAGATGGAAGGAGCGAGAAAAGGTAGGAAGAGCAATAAACAAGATGCGGTAGAGAAGGAGCTTAGAAACGAGATAGGAACCACGAGACTTAGCAACGAGAGTGAGAAGCAAGAGGGTATAAACAGGAGAAGAGAAAGACTAGAAAATGAGAAACAGGTGTAGCTGATAGACAGTTGAAGGGAGAGAAAGCGGTAGAAGGTGGGCGTGGTGCACAGGTGAGCATGTAGGTGTGACAGTTCCCCCCCATGGAGTCCGAGATGGAGGACTTCAATGATGGCCCCCCTCTGGGAGGTCTGGGGGTTTCCTCTCTGGACGACAGCTGGAAGGATTCCGGACACCATCGGGCCCCTGACAAACCGGGCAGACGTACCTGACACGGGTGGGTGGTGGGAGGCAGGAAGGACGGTATGGCTCAGGCTCAGAGACGGCTGACTTTGGGACGGGAACCGGGACGGATGACCTCTGAACAGGCATGGAAATGGGCAACCTCAGGACAGGTGCTGGAACGGAAGACCTTGATATCGGCCCTGGAATGGATGACCTCGGATCTGGTACTGGAACGGAAGACCTTGGTACCGACACTGGGATGGCCAGCTTCAGGACAGGCACTGGGACAGATGGCCTCGACACAGGCACCGGAACGGACGACCTCGGCACAGGCACTGGAAAGGATGCCCTCGACACAGGCACTGGAAAGGACAACCTCGGCACCGGCACTGGAACAGATGACCTCAGTGCGGGCAATGGAACCTCTGGGCACAGGCGACGTCTGGACAGCCTCTGGCACAGATGACCCTGAGATGGTCTCGGGCGCTGATGACCTCTGGACGGTCTCGGGTACAGATGACCTCTGGATGATCCCGGGTACAGACGACCTCTGGACGGTCTTGGCCCAGATGACCTCTGGACGGTCTCAGGCGCAGACGACCCCTGGACGGTCTCGGGCACTGATGACCTCTGGATGGTCACGGGTACAGACGACCTCTGGACGGTCTTGGCCCAGATGACCTCTGGACGGTCTCAGGCGCAGACGACCCCTGGATGGTCTCGGGCACTGATGACCTCTGGATGGTCACGGGTACAGACGACCTCTGGACGGTCTCTGGGATAGACGACCTATCAAAACCAATGAGAGTACATGTTTCTCCATTCTGATTGTTGATGTGAACATTAGCTGAAGCTGCTGGTGTGTATTTGCATGGTTTTATACATTGCACTGCTGGCTCATGACTAGTTGATTAGTTTATTGCATGAATGACTATGTGTACAGGTGTTCCTAATAAAGTGTTCAGTGAATGCATAAACAATGATCATCCAAAAATTAAACTACGCAACTATGCACTATGCAGACCGAATAAAATAAAGTTGATTCTTGTTATCTCTTTACAACAGCACTAACGTCTCAGAAAGTGAACGGTCTGTTTTCATAGTTGACATGTTGCATGTTGGAGAAATGCTCATTAGTAGAGACTTGAGCAACTTTCATAGCCAGACGACTAGGTCAGAACATGTCTTAACCAACAAAACTTGTGAGCACCCAGTCAGCATTGGTGAGTACCAACATTGGTCCAATGAGAAACAAACCACAAACTGGTGGCAGGGTGTTATAGCTGAAGGCAAATTGGTGAGTGACAGCAATGAATTATATACTGTTTGATCTTTGGTCACAGAAATGTGGGGCTGTCTACTCTCAGTCCAGTCAGAGTTCTCATCATGCTATCCCCTGTTCACCACAGAAAGTGCCTACAATGGGCACGTGAGTGTTAGAACTGAACATTAGATCAATGGAAGAAGGTCGTCTTCTTTGATGAGTCCTGTTTTCTTTTCCATTACGTTGATGGTTGTGTATGTGTGCACCACTTACCTAGGGAAGTGATGGCACCAGAATGCACTGTGGGAAGAAGACTGGCTGGTCTTGGTAATGTTCTGCTGAGAAACTCTGGGCCTGGGCATTCATGTGGACATTAATTTGCCACTGTTAATGATCTGTCAATCCAAATAGACATAAAGGAGCCCAAAACGCACGGACAACCAGGTACCAGGTAAACAGAGGGTTTATTTAAACAACAAGGCAAAAGGAAGTGACAGGCTTAATCTGCAAAATGTGGAATGTCGGGTGAATACGCATTTGTCTGGGTAATTTCAGGCGGATAGAAGTGGTCTCGAGTGCAGTGGGGAGTTTAGGAAGGGCCAACAGGCGGACTGCCTTGGAGAACCTGCCGAAAACCTTCAATTTAACTGCCTTACCACTGGATTTGGGAAGGCCAGTGACAAAGGCTCCTCAGATGTGGACCAGGGTCTACCAGGGAAGAGAAGAGGAGGGGGAGGAGTCAGCATGGAATGGTGATTAGCGGTAGCAATGACGATCAGGTGCGTGGATGAATGGGGAATCACGATGATTGGAGGAGGATGACGAAGTGGACGGTCTGGCTAATCGATCTTCGTGGAAGCCAGCGCAACAAACACACGCCGCACTCGGAAAAAGAAAATAAACAATAGCGCGGAGGGAGCGTGATGGGGAAAGGTGGAAAACTAGAGTAAGGGATCGAGGGAAAAGGGCAAAAAACTGAAAAAGTGGAAGTGGTCCCAGAGCGAACCCTGACAGACACATAACACTAAACTAAACTTACTAAACAGACCAAATGGTTTTAATAAAATTAAAACCACATGCCTAATATTGTATAGGTCCTCCTTGTACCGCAAAGGCCAAAGCGTCAAGCTGTGGACTCCACAAGATTTGTGAAGGTGTCCTGTGGACACTTTCCAAAACCTGTCCTTCCTTCAGCCTTCCATATAAACCTGAAATATACAGACATGTTTTAGGTCATTGTTACTATTATTGGACAACCTCCCATACAAAAACACAACATCAAAATCTGATAATAACTCTGCATTTAAAATTATGTTTTATTTATATGGATTACAATGACAACTTTTAAATGATGAGTCCATTCAATGGTAGTAATACCCATTATTGATAGACAACAGGAAAATGTGGAAATTGCAGTACTTGTGCTTTTTTCTACACAATCTGTAGAAAGGAAGTGCTACCTTTTAAACTGTTTCTCAATTGCCATTCTTCTGCTTTTTTGACTATAATGCAGTCTGAAAAAAAAAAGAATCCAAGAATGTTGGTGTGGCTGTACGCAGCAACTGATGCAAATGGAACCACTGTGAGACAATACGTCTTCCTTCCTAAATTCACTCTGAAAAACTGTAATATAAATAGAAAGGCACTCAGACTATGAATGCCACTGGACTGCCAAAGCTAGTGTATAACAATAATACTGGGTTCTATAATTATTACTAATATTAGCTACACTTAAAAGATGAATACTACTACTACCACTACTAATAATAATCAAAATTTCCTCTAAATACTAAACATACCCAGTATTCACCAGTTCCCAGACCACATATTAGTTATGTGACTCCAGCTTGGTGACTCTCCTTTGACGAATCAGGATCTGTTAGTTATTTAGATATGAGAAGCCCACTGATGGTAAAATAGGACAAAATCCATTGGAAGTGACTTATTCAGAGCATGTTTTCCTGGCTATGCAAAGTGGTGATTGTGGCCTTGCTGGTGATGACTCATGTTAGGACCAACAGCATAAACAATTCTTCTACTAACTTTGTGTGCACACCAGTGTGGCATTAGTCTTCTATCATAAATATCATGGGATATTTCCTGTCATGTGAAAACACATTTAATTCTAAAACTAATCAATTTTAAAGGGATAAAGGGCCTTGTTGAGCAAGGAACAGATCTAGCTATGCCAGATGCCAGCTACAACACCGAGGCCATAGCCCTGATGAGTCATTTGGTTTTGGGGAACTGCTGGAATTTGTTCCAAAACTCCTGTATTTCTCAGTGTCACTGCAGCAGGAAGACAGCCAGGAAGACACTCTGAATCCATCTGCCTGGAAATATACAGAATCCTTCAAAAACAGCAGTAATTTCTATGGCAACGCCTAATAGGATCCTGAATGACAAATAATTTCCCAACACTGTGAGGGCTGTATGAGTTCAGAAGAAAATGTATGAGGCATGGAAGGCCAACCATTGAAACAAGGCCTTGAAAATGCTGAGGTGTTGAACTAGGACGTTCAGAAACTGTGACATCAGACCTTTTCCACGAAATCCTGGAAAAAATTTAAATATTACTACATCCATCAGGGTGGATTTTACATTCACTAGGGTTATCAGGCCATGTCCACACTAATACATATAGACCGAAAACTGTGTTTTGCTAAAAGACAGAAACAAAAAATGCCTACACTGAGCCTGAATAAGTGTTTTATTAAAAAGCTTCACTTGAAGTGGTAAGAAAAATGTCATTTCAGATAAGACTGAATGCCAGTATGTGTTGAAAAATGACTGAGTTTCCAAAACACAGAAGTAAACTTAAAAAAAGTTAATTAATGTCAAACATAACAAAAGTGGTATCTTCATGAAGAATCACATTATCTGATGAAAGACTGAAGACATTGTTTTGTGATGTTCAATGAAATATACTCATTGACAAAAAATAATGCACCCAGATAGAAATTTTGGATTGCTGCAAAACTCTGCATGCAGTTATATCTCAGGCAGATATGTAAATGATTACAGGTGTGGTCTGTTTAGGCACTGGGTCTTGCCACAAGAGGGCATACAAGTGCTTCCCCGCTGCCCTCTAAAAAGGATATCAGTGGATACTTTTGGGTAATGTACCTCTTGGTAAGAGATCATTGAAAGCTAGACGTGCCTCTATGATGCACTGGAAGACATTTTTCCCAGTTGACAGACTTTGAGAGGGGGCACATCATTGGATTGAGAGGTGGTTCAATGGACTAATGGTTATTTTGATGGAATGGCCATTCTGACCTAGATGTTGGAAGCTGTTGTGTTGGGAGAAGTGGTTCTGTGAGGGCATGCACACACAATGAACAGACCCCTGAAGGCCCAGACAGACCACCAGTAGAGAGGATTGTTTGATCCACCAACAAGCACACAGTTTCGTTGTCCACCATACAGATACAGATGGCACCTTCAATACAGGAATGTTTCAACAAGATCTGCAACAATTCCTTGGATTTATTGCCAATCGAGTATTTATGATGCCAGCTTTGGCAAATAACGAGTGTGCAGGATCTACAGACCCAGCTGCAACATCTGTGGGCAAATGTGCAACAGGATACCATATGGAACCTGTATTACTCCATGCCCAACAATATCTCACCTTGTATTCAGGTTAGAGGTGACCTAACAGGGTAACTAGAGCCTCCTTTCAGTTGTGCAGTTTTCCCAATGAACTTATCTTTACTTTCTAATATTGTAATCACTTACATACATTATCATTACATTCATACATATAACGTTTTATTTCATCCAGCCTTTTCTTGGTGCACTCTTTTTTGTCAATGAGTGTATACATCTTGGGATAATTTTGTACCATGTTTTTTTCAAGTGCCTATAAAAAAAAAAAACAACAACAAAAAAAAACTCTGTGGACTTAGTTTTTCAGTTGCCTCAGATTACCTTTGTGTCTTGTTTTAACTCCACTCCCAGCAACTTCCAAAATGAGATACAGCTCTGTAAGAGTAAATGAGGTACGCTGGACTGTCTGTCACTTTGTTAGAGACTACGCTCAAGTTTACCTTATGGCTCTAGTTCCAAGTTGAAATAAGGTCATGGCTGAGATTGTGTGGGGGCATGAGGGTAAATCATGACTCATTCTCATACATGTGATCCAATACTTGCACCTCACCCTAAACTGCAGACTCAGATGCAGTTTATTGACCATAATTGAGTGCAGATAATATCTAAGTCCACAGTGAAGTTCACTATAGTGAACCACAGTAGAAAACAGTGATAGCCTAGCCATTTCGACTGTTACATTATCTTACATTATCTGCAGCAGCTTACAGAAACTAATTGCTTGCATTGATTTAACTGAGAATATAAGAGAAATGTACATCACCCTAAAGTGTGTTGATTCTCATTAACTGTAATTAAAATTACAAGGAAAAACTGATCACCCCCTTCTAGTAATATTTCTTTGATGATTTTAAAGTGTTCATTCTATAAGAGGAAGAGCACGTACTGAGTGAGCTCTCAGCAAGCTTTAAAAGGATATGGGAGAGAACAAGAATGGTCTGAGTCACGTTCAGGAGCAGATGTGTTCTCACACGCTACACTCAGTCTCCATCTGCGTACACCATGCGTCATTACTGAAAACCATCCACATCATTACCATTGCCATGGAATTTCAACGCTTTGACAGTTAATAATTACAAAAAAAGCAAGTTTGCCTGTGTGTATATGAATTAATTGGCTCAGTATGTTTGGTCAATGTATAAATGTAATCTACAGATTATTAGTTCCACATGTACACTAGACTGAATAGTGTGATGTAAAAGAGGGGGGAAATATTAAGTAACACATCATTTAATGTCTAAATGTCTCTTCTACAGTCATTACACTATGAACTGTAGGGGGTTACGATCAAATAAATAAATATTCATAGTACAGATAACTGGTATATATTCAGTAATGCTAGAAAATTCTGAAATATAAGTTACCACAATATACTTATTCCTTGATTCAGTTCCACTGAAGTAAAAGTAATCGTTTTCAGTGAGGTTGGTTCCTCTTGGATGGCGGGTATTTTTTGGCACAATTTAGTCCTCATATCACGAATGCCTGATTTACGCATTTAAAGTACTTTTATCACTGCTGATATTCACCTTATTAAAGAAGATGAAGATCCCCCAAACCTACTTTGCTAGCACTTAGCCTTAGCCTATTAGCTATGTTCTAATGTTACTTATGTACAATCTTAATTCTGGTTTATTTGGAATGTTTGGCTAGTAAACATACATAAATCTCACGTTTCTACAAGCCTAATTGGTTGTGATAAACAAATGGCTGTGTCTCAAACTGACTAATCTGTCATTCATACAGCCTCTTTACATCTTGCATTACTGATATCAATCCATTACTTGCTTTACTCTTGAACAAATAATAATACAGTGGAAAGTTAAAATATGGATTTAATTGGTTCTGGAGTGACTGGTTCAAACTCTGATTTGTTCGAAGTTGGAATAAAACTTCCCCATAAGAAGTAATGTACATAAGATTCATCTGTTCTCGACCCCCAAATTATTTACATTTACATTTACATTTACATTTACATTTACAGCATTTAGCAGACACCCTTATCCAGAGCGACTTACAATTGATACAGTCTTACAATCCAAGCAATTGTGGGTTAAGGGCCTTGCTCAAGGACCCAACAGTGGCAGCTTGGCAGAGGTGGGATTTGAACCCTGGACCTTCTGGTCCATAGTCCAGTACCTTACCCACTATTCTACCACAGTACCAGTATTGTTTTTTTATGCCTATATTTGAATGTAATTAATAATTAAGCATGAATGAAGCAACGGAAGTGAAACTTTATAGCCACTGAGGTGAAAGTACTTTTGGCACTTCTGATCACTTGGACAGCGGTGCTGAGGCTGAGGGGGGTCTCACTTGTAGACTGATATAATGTACATATACAGTGGGGCAAAAAAGTATTTAGTCAGCCACTGATTGTGCAAGTTCTCCTACTTAGAAATATGAGAGAGGTCTGTAATGTTCATCATAGGTACACTTCAACTATGAGAGACAAAATGAGGAAAAAAAAATCCAGATAATCACATTGTAGGATTTTTAAAGAATTTAACTCTAAATCATGGTGGAAAATAAGTATTTGGTCACCCACAAAAAAGCAAGATTTCAGGCTCTCACAGATCTGTAACTTCTTCTTTAGGAAGCTCTTCTGTCCTCCACTCGTTACCTGTATTAATGGCACCCGTTTGACCTCGTTATCTGTATAAAAGACACCCGTCCACAGCCTCAAACAAAATATATAGAAGCATTTTTTGTTTAATGGCCAATTATCCACCCAAAAACAGCTTAAATGGAGAGCATACAAACATATCACGAGGATATAGCCCACTGTTGGTTTAAAAACAAACAAATTTTACATAAACATTTGATCACCTAACCAATTTATGAAATCATAAAACAAATCGATACCCCCAGAGAGAGACAAGTAACAACTCACCAGATAAAGTGGAAGGAATAGTCTTTCATTGATCCAGGAATGTTGGCCCATGTGAAGTGACAACACACCAACGGCACCCAAACTGTTTTCCATTGCATTTCTTTAAAGTAGGAAAAGCATAAATCATACTCCATTCGTGAGTTTCTTTCCCTGAACAGTTGTGTTATCTGTGGTGGCCAGTGTTGTGTGCGTGAACGAGTTCAAAAGAACGCGTTCATTGAAACACGCTCATTTTTTCGTGAACGTTGAACTGAACGCAACACATTTTTTAATAAAGAACTTGAACGTGAATTAGTTCACATTATGTGTCATGAACGGCAGACATCACTGTAAATGAACGTTGGAATTTGTTTTCCATTGAAAACTGAGTGACATCTGTTTTCTCTTTTGAAACGCAACGAGAGAAAGTTCCTACCTCCTGTATTCTCGCTGGTGCCGCTTAAATCATGTATCATCAGACAGAAATGGTTTTGACATTGTGTGCGCAATGCATTGCGGGCAACATAGTGTCCGGCTGAGAATAGTTAACATACTGGCTAGTTAATAACATACTGGCTTCCGCACGACGTTACCCGTGATGAATTGCAGCAGAGCGGGGTAGGCATAGCAATGCCGCGTACACAATTGCAGTGTCATGAGCAAATGTCTACAATGAGCAGTTTCAAAGAACGTATAGTGATTTCTAGCTTGTAGTGTGAAAAAGTATTATTTGAATATCTCACGAAAAAAGTAAAATGAACTGAACTTTGAACTAGTTCAGAATTAAAATTGTTAACTTTGAACGTGAACTGTTCACTTTGAGCATGTATGAACTGAACTTGAACTAGTTCAGAAAAGCTGTGAACTGGCACAACACTGGTGGTGGCAGTATTTAACACAATAGCATTGACTAACCATTTCAAACTCTGCAAAAATAAAATCAACAAAGGAAACTGGAAGTCAGTAAACAAAACAGGTGATTATCAGAAGATGACAGCTTGTCCTGACTTGCAACAAACCATGATAGAAACTTTGCATTCCCTGTTGATATTCGATCCAGAATTCTGGGTCAGCTTCAACCAGATTTCAATGCCATGGACAGGATCAGGACATCCCTGTCTAATACGGCACACCTCACCATCCTCTTCTTCACAGTTAGTCCCAATATCTGCTTCTTTCTTTACCCTGATTGAATCCACCACTGCCTGAATCAACATGGCTTACCAGTTGGATTTAAGCAGACTTATCACCAAGCACTCTCTCCAATGGCATTTTCAAATGCTTTATTTTTGCTGGCATTGCAGCCAGCTCCTGTTTTTAGATACTTTCTATCTGCCAAATACTATTTATTAATAGTGTATTTTTAGAGGAATAGTTTACTATTACATACATTACTCAGTACATTATTCATAATCATACAATATATGATTATGCAAATATCTGATCTAATGAGTGTAATCTCATTTGTTGCTATCTGTGACAATCTTCAGCTAACATAGTTTGCTAGCAGTTAGCTAGCTGGCCTGCTATTATAGGATGACAGAACACCAAGTGTGAGATTCCAAACTGCACATTTAATAATTATAAATGCAATTCGTTGTTATACATTGTTTTTTTACCTAATTGTTTTTAAATTTCTTTAAGGAAAATCATTACTGCAATTAATTTACATAGATCTTGTTGATCTAGATGATGGTGACCTATTATGTTTATGATGAAGAAAATTGTAGCTAGAAAATTGTTTTTCTTAACAAAAGCAATCTATATGCTAAATTATTTTATTCACATTAGTTTATGCATACTACATACATTGCATGTGATGTCATGCAATGTGTTTCAGTGAAAACATTGCTAGACTCACAAGTAAATGTTGCTCACGCTTGTGGTTGAAAGTTGCACATGACTGCGGTCTCAGTTTCAGTAAGTAGTGTGTATTACTGGTTATTGTATTACTGGTTGCTTCATCAAAGAGCTTCAGCTATGCTTTCTACTGTTGAAATTGAGTGAAGGGTCACAGCTCATGACCTGATTGGGCAACTGTTTTGAGAAGGCAGTGCATATTTACTCTGAGGTAAAAGGGCTAATAAAGTGGCTTGTAGGGGTGTTTCTAGACTACTTGTTGTACTGGACCATGGTGGGCCCCTATGACTGATTGGCAAGCAGCTTGTGTGCGGCCCAGTACAACAAGTAGTCTAGAAACACCCCTGCAAGCTGCTTGCCAATCAGTCATAGGGGCCCAACTGTGCATAAAATATAAGGCTGTTAAACAACACTAAAGTCAGCATTACTCTGCCATGGATGATAAATAAAGAACAAATACACATAAATACTTTTTTTTATTAATTGCATTTTTAATTAGTTAAGTTTGTTTATGCTAATGTAACTGATGTCTTTGCTAGTTTAATGAATGCCTTTGCTTTAATGGTCAAATGTGTACTTTTGGTGGGTTATACAGTTATAAGTGGCTAACCAAAACATATAGCTATGAGCTCTCATTACTTGGGTAGCACCATCGTCTCACAGCAAGAAGGTCCTGGGTTCAATCACAGGGTTGACCGGCCTGGCTCCTTTCCTATTAAACTGATTATTCATTAATTATTTGGCCACCAAGAAGCTAGTCTTCCCATATTGACATACTCTGTGACATATGCTAACATACTGTTTGCCTTGACACATAAAAAACAAATTCCCATTTTTTGGTGACCTATAATTTGAGTATGTTGCAGCAATTACAGCAAGAAGGGTTCAATGTGTTCAATCCTAGTGTGGCAGCGCCCTGCGTTCTTTCTGTATGGAGTTTGCATGTTCTCCCCGTCTCTGCGTGGGTTTACTACGGGTACTCCTCCCACAGTCCAAAGACATGCGTATTAGGTTAATTGATTACACTAAATTGCCTATATATATATATATATAGTCTTGATGCAACCTTGTGTATAAATGTAACCTTGTCTGTGTTGCTGAAATGGCCACTGATGCTGATAACGACGTTAAATAAACCAAACAAACAAACTACCATTATTTTTCTGTATAATTAAATTACTATGGTTGACTTTCTTTTATGTATTTGAGGATGTCCATTACTCCATGTGAAAAACCTCACAGTGAGAAGGTTCTGGGTTCGATCCCAGGTGAAACGTTCTGGGTTCTGTCTGTGTGGAATCTGTATGCCCGCCTCGTGTGCGCGTGGGTTTACTCTGGGTACTCCGGTTTCCTCCCACAGTCCAAAGACATGCTTTAGGTATTAAAGTAAGTGAGTGAATGTATGAGTGTGCCCTACGATGGACTGTTCCTATCGAGGGTTGTTCCTGCCTTAAGCTCTTTGCCGCTGGCTAAGTCGCGGCTCTAACGCAACCATGTAGAGGATTAAGTGGATAAGAAAGTGAATGAATGATGAATTCTAGATGTGGCAGCTGCACCTAGTGCCATTGAGCTAGTAAAAGCAGGCCAGTGTAGGATTGAATTAGAGAAAAAGTTTCAATGTTGCAGTGGATTCCAAGACTATACTGAGAACAATGGGTACAAGGAAGTTGTAGTTAGTCACTGAGAGGAACTGGAGTTTCAAATCAAACCCTGGATCCTGGGAACCAGTACTACCTGCTGCACTGGTGCTAGTTTAATGAATGCCTTTGCTTTAATTGTCTAATATGTACTTTTGGTAGGTTATATGGTTACAATGGCTAGCCAAAACATATAGCTATGAGCTATCATTACCTTGTCTGCTGCGTAGCCGACTTTCTTTTAAATATTTGCAGATCCATTACCCCATGAGAAAAACTGAAAGAACTGGCTCTGACTGAAAGCGTTAGCCACGCAAGCTTTTGGAAAGATTATGGGAAATGTAGTGCCTGTAGTGAATTTGCCTGGCATGTCCGCTAGTGCTGCTCAGCAATCTAGGATAAAACTTTTTATTGCCTTGAATTTAGTGGGGCACAGCACCTTACTGGGGCACGTTTCCAAGTAAGGGATCTGTTGATGTCTCCGGTTGCTTGTAAATCCTTGAATTAATCTAATCTCATCTAATTTTTTCGGCTTATCCATTTCATGGTCGTGGTGGAAACAGGGCCCCAACTTCTTCCAGCTCCTCCTGGGGGATGCTCTCCCAGATCCTGGTCCTCTTCCCAGTTGGCCGTGACTGGTATACCTCCAGTGGGAGCCATCAAGGAGGACTTATCAGTTGCCTGAACCACATCAACTGGCTCCTTTCAATGCGAAGGAGCAACGGTACTGCCAAATAAAGCTAATTTTGGCTGCTTCTATCTGCAATCCTTTTGCAAGTTCTTTTGGGCATTACCCAAATCTCATGACCATAGGCGAGGGTAGGGATGTAAATCGACCGATAAACAGAGAGCTTTGCTTTATGGCTCAGCTCCCTCTTCACCACTATGGTCAGGTACAATGACCGCATTACTGCCGACACTTCACCCAATCTACAGTCGATCTCATGATCCCTCTCCACGATCACTCATGAACAAAACCCTGAAATACTTGAACCCCTTCACTTGGGGTAATTTCTCTAACGGAAGGGAGCATGCCATTTTTTTCCTGGGAGATAACTATGGCCTCAGACTTGGAGGTACTGATCTGCATACCAACAGCTTCACCCTTGGCTGCAAACACTTCAAGTGAATGCCGGAGGCCTCCATATGAAGAAGATAGAAGGACAACAATAGCAGATGATTACTAAGAGAGAGATGAGAACTAAAAAATGCTAGCATGAATTCTAGATGTAACAGTTGCACCTGGTGCTGTTGAGCTAGTAAAAGCCGACCAGTGTAAAACTGAAATTAGGGGGAAAAAAATCTCAATATTGCAGTAGATGCCAAGACTATTCTGAGAACAATGGGTACAAGGAAGTTATAGTTAGTCACTAAGAGTAACTGAAATTTAAAATCAAACCCTGGATCCTGGAGCTGTAAAGAACCAGTACTACCTGCTGCACCAGTTTGTCAGCTACAAAACATTAGGTGGGCAGCCTTTTGGAACACTATTTGTGTATCATGGAAGTTCAAAGGAAACTTTCAATTAAAAAATCCTCATCTTAAAACGGCATTAAAAACAACTAAGCGATGGTCAGTGGCCTGTGGTTTTTAAACATCTTGATCTCAATGGTTGGATAATTATAGTAAAAAAAATAACACGCCACATTGTCTCTGGCTTGCCAATTACCAGTAAGGCTCCAAAACTGAAAGGTGAGGTTACAGTTTGCAAAATAACCACAAGGAACTTAAAAGAGAAAAATGGAGAAGAACTGATCCAAAGTCATACTATCTCGTCTGCAGTATGTGGTGTCATGATCTATATATACATCTGCCAGTGGAACTAGATCAATTGTCATTATTTATTATTGCCGATACAATAAGCAATATGAATGCCAAATTGTACTCTTTACTGGACTTCATGCTGAGAATTCTGTCTTTTCTCTTATGCTGCAGCCTGGTAGTCAGTTCAGTTAGGGACCATACAGTATGAGCTTAAACATTAACAGTTGTCACTTTGTGAGTAGTGTATAAATGTATAGTGGTGGTGGAGGTGGTGTTGATGCGTTGAGGAGGTATAATTATTACTAATGGGTAAGGAGATGTTCTAACCAGTCATTGCCCAATTCAGCCATTCAAGGAATTGCTTGCAGACACAAGAGAAGATTACTCATACACCCTGTCAGGAAGTCCATTTCCTTACCACAAAGGACCTTGAGCAAGACATGTCCTGTACAGCTTGAGTACCAACTTTCATAATCTGTGTGACAAGCACTGGTCTTATTATACCTCCCTGTGTGGCTGACCACACTCCATCAATGAAGCTATACATGGCACCAAACATTACTGTCTATATACTTATTATATTTCCCCCATTTCTTTTGTACTACAAACTTTTCTTAAATTCAGTAAGGCAGAAAAGTTAAGGTATCAGCTAGAGCCATCGACTTTGCTAATCATAATTAACAGGAAATTACAATACTGTAAGTATTCTTTGATGAAATACTGACGTGTACTGTAATGTGGTGGAGTCAGATTAAGAAAATGCCAGACTTGCCAAAGGAACTGAATCAGACAAACACCTTAATCACATTGCGAAATGGCTTCTTATATTTCCTGTGTATATATCACATGTGAAGTGTGAAATTGGTGTACTGACTGGTTAATCAGACTGAGTTATGCTCTAGTTAACTCTAGTTTATTACAATTTTCACCACAACTTGTGTGATGAGGTTTTGTACTGAGAAAAATCATCAGTATATACAGCCAAACCTTTCTTTTTCACTGAGTAATAGTTCATTTGTGAGCCGAGACACTTCCATACATGTTCGCTGTGATTCATTCTTGATACTCACTGTTTATGGAAGTACAACTTGGACCTGTGAATTAAATTTAATCAAAATAAAGGGTGTTCCCATGGAAACCTTATTTCTCTTTCACTGATTGAAGTAATGGGAGATTTGCTGAGAATGAGAAATGGTTGGAAGAAAACCACCCTTCCAGCTTATGCCAAATAAGCGGCCGAGAAGCATGACTCATGGCTTCCCTGCAGTGCAAAACTATGGTAAATTCCTCCCTCAGGCAAATGTTTCAGCTGTGGAAAAGAGCTGTTAGCATGAGTCTCTGGTAAATCCTTAGGAGCCCTGACTGGAACACTTTGATATTCTATTGTTACAATAGATAGTTCAGATGTTCTGCTAATGACACTTAACTGGTTCCAGAACATTCTGACCTCACCCTGAGGCATAGGCCATTTAGCATTTAAATATTTGAAGCTGCAAAATACATCTGAATACTACACAACCGCTAGAATGTCAGTAAACTTCACTGTGCCCCCAAATATTATCTACTGGTCTATCTACATCTTCACAATATTTGTCAAGTCCTTACAATATTGATTTGTAAAGGATGGGGCTCAACTTTATGTAAGGTCTTCTCGTACCTCTTAAAGACAAACCATGCTTGTTTTATTCTTTTTTCTATTTCACTAGTTATTTTTGGTAATTTCCTTGAGAAATATACTAAACTAAGCATTGTCTCTAAAAGAAAGAAAGTATTTTCTTGTCTGGTAAGGAAACAGTCTGCTACAACCTGTTGAACCCTGTGGGAAAACAATGAGGAACAAACTGTCTACAGGGGATTTGAGGGGAACATCAAGGTCTACGTTTAAGCAAGCATTTTGAAGTATTGAGGTGTAAAATATAATGTTCTCATATGGGGACACAGGGGTCTCAGAAGTGTGAATGTGGGTCAAATTTGGATCAAAAATTAATTAAACCTACCTTATTGTGTTCACGCCACCATAAAAACATGAATGTTACAGTTCAGGTGTGAGGGGCAGGGATAGTTTAGGGTCTAAAAACTTGGTGAATGAAGCTGTCATAACAAAAGACCCCTCTCGGAAGTTCCAGATCCTTTTTCCAGGATGAGGCTGAAGGTAAAATTTGCATTAAAACCCAATGCAGATAAAAGCAGAAGCATTCCAGAACCAGAAGTGGCTTACAAGCCAACCAATTTCCTCCACACCCATATTCGCAATCTTTGCCAGGTGACCTATTATAGGCTTCTTGTCATCCAAGGGAGTTTTACAGTTTAACAGAGGAAAGGAAAACGAATAATCAAACAAAAAGCCAGGAATTGAAGAACAGAACTAAGAACAGAACATTATTCTGACTTGCCGTTTAAAAAGGAAAAAAAACATCGAAAGAACAATGTTTGAATTGAATAATATTAGAGGCAAAAAAAAAGGATACGGTTTATATATAGGGCCACACCACCACACACACACAACAAACACGTGTGGGTGGGTGTATAGTATATAGTTGGTGTAGGGAGTATTGGTTTTGGGTTTATAGTGATATATATAATATATATATAGAATATATATATATATATATATATATTATAGATATATATAATATATAAGATATATTATATATAGTATATATAACACGGTATATACACAAACAATAATTTTCACACACAGCCTCTCTAGGGGGCGGTTTTACACAGATTAGTCTAAAAACCTTGAAGCAGGATGGGCTATTGTAGCAGGGGGGGAGACCAACACCAGGCTGTGCCACCTCCTGGCAGCTAACTAAAGTAAAGAACAGGGGCAAACTCTGAAGCCACAATTCACACGGGGGGCTTGCCCACCCAAATCAGACAACAGAAAAATGGGGAGAAAAATTGTTGCCTCTTCTTTTTACTGATGAGTCTCAATTTTTCTGCAAGCAAACATGTGTCCAACACTTCTGGGGTCATGTGGGGACAAGGCCGGGCCATACGTTAACACTGAGGTATTACAGGTGCAGTAAAAAAAACTGAATTTAATTATTATTAAGGTCATGTTTCCCCATTCACTACAGATTAAACTTTAGGATGACGTAGGGCTTGCCCCATTGGAGTAGGTTGGCTTGGTTGCATCGAAAAACAAGTTAAAAATGGACAAACTTTCTTTTGCTTTTAAGGCTGCATATCCTTTTTACAGCCATTTACAATTATTTTGTGGCCTTGGTTCTTTGCAAATGGACCGGGGCAGTGGCCACCCTAATTGAGGGGCAGAAAGAAATTGAGTTGTGTTGGTTACATTGGTTTGCCCGGCCAGCACGGCCATGACTCCATTGTCTTTGGACACAACCACCCTCTTCATTTCTGATCCGCTTAATCAGGTACATTAATCATTTTAACAGTCTTGGCTCACATTCAGTTCGGGTTGGGGTTGGACTATTAAAATATATCTAAATGGTTAACACACTACTGATTTTGTTTTGTTTTTGGTTGTAATCTGGTGGAAAGGAAATCATGTGTTCTTACAGCTTCTTTTTGATAATCATCGGGTTTATTTTTATTTGGACAACACCTTTAGCCATATTCTAACTTTCCACCTCAACTCTGAGTTTTGTAAAACAACTTGTGTGATATTTGGGTGGCTTTTTTCAAATTTTTGGACTTTTTCCATGCCCAGTTTTCTTTTTGCGGCAAAAAATTCAAAAATTCTCAAAACTGTGGGATGGAAAATTTGCTTTTTCAACAAATGCCTGTGAATTTTGCCGGAACCCAAAGAATTTCTCAGCAGGACCCAACTGCCCTTACACTCCACTTGCTTGTCTTCTTCCAACAGTACCATCTTTTTTTATGCTTGTTTACACATGTTGTAAAAGAAAATGGGAATCATCTGACAAGATGACCTAGTTCCATTGCTCCAATGCTCTAGTGCTCTATGCTCCATTGCTCCATGTCCAATTCTGACATTTGTTTGCCAATTGTAAAAGCATTATCCACAGTGAACAGTCACTAACAATTTGAGTTCCTTCAAAGTCATTCAGATTTCTATGCCTGTGCATATTTTCCTGCATCTACCACAATGACAGTAAGAATCTATTGTTCTGCTCACCGTCTAACATATTCCAGACCTTGACATGCACATTTGTAATGAGATAATCTGTGTTATTTGTAATTGGATCTGTGTCATTTGGTGTGCTTGGCAGAATCCATTTTCCCTTCAATCCTGACCAATTGCCCAATCTCTGCTGAAGACACAGTTCCACCCCCTACAAAAACATAATGTTGCCACCACCATGTTTCACGGTAGGTATAGTGTATTTTGGCACAGTGCTTGGATTTAAGCCAAAAATCTTGGTATCAGAAAGGACTCTGTGTGGCACTTTAATAGAAGAGGCTTTTTCTTGCCACCCTGCCATACATGTCAATTTCTGTATAGCTTGTGTAATTGTTGACTGAAAAATCACAGCCATAAAGCTGTAAGGCCTTCAATGTTGCAAATAGCCTCTAGGTAGCTTCCCAGATCAATATACTGAGGGATATTTTGATGCATGCTCAATAATCCAGGTAAGAAAATCCCAGAAGTTGAATCTGTTCACTGGATATAAGGTTTTGTAGTAGAAACGTTTCATCACTCATCTAAGTGACTTCTTCAGTCTCAGCTAGTTGGAAAACTTCCCCAATCTTATATACAGCACCTTTGCATAAAGACTGATACCAGAACCACTACATAACAATGGGACCGGTGATCAGTTTAATATGCAGATTACCATAGCCATTAATGACAATGGCCACATGTGCCATTCACACAGGATTGTGAAGGGCTGTGATAGCAGTGTTGTAAGATGGTGAGAGATGTACTCTGAGGTCCTTTAACTCGGAGTAGGTGTGTTTGCTTCTGGAGCTGTGTCTTCAATCCACCTATTTCACATACAGAGAGCACTATAGGCAGAAACATGGATGTTCTATGGGTTCCCCAGTTTCCCCTATCGTGGCAACCTCCTGTATATGGAAGAAGTGGAAAAAAAAAAAGAAAGGCACCCAAGATCTAGTCAAGGAAACCCACCCAGCCATTGGTTCAGATATGTGGATGACAACCTGGGTTTTAAAATGGAAAATCCCTAAGGAGAAAAAAAAAAAAAAAAAACGTACCACAATTCACCGCACATCAACTTAGTGGACCAAAACAAATTAAGTTCAACCAGGGGGGGAGATGTTGAAGAAATGACAGGTTGTTAGGGCCTTGTGAGGCTATGATTAGGCTATGATTGGAGATGGGGGGGACAATTAAAAAAAAGTTCGGTGTTTACCGTTAAGCCAACACAAATTACAGAGCTCAGTAAGGATTCAGTACTTAAGGTTTGGGATCTTCATCATCAACCTGGAGCACAAAACCTAGGGAGTCCATCCAGGACACTTTGTACCATCGAGCAGAACGCGTCCCCACTTACACAGGGCGGGACAAGGGAAGGGAGAAGAAATCTCACATTCAGGGCAAGGCCCTGGGCAAATGGTGGTTTTTCAAACTGGGCCCTTGTTAACGGTTTTGCCATATATAAAAAACAATAAAACGGAATCTTATTAAAAACAAAAACGGTTTTGGTTTTAAAATCTAATGTCCCCTAAATAATTTTACCCTTCACGCCTCCCAACCGCTACGTGAACGAGTGGGGGCCTCTCCTTGGACGGAGCCAGTCACATCCTCTATCCCTAACAAAAAAATAAATATTAAAAAAACAAAAGGAATGAAAGTTGCATGGGGGGGGCTCTTGTATTTTATAAAAGGAGCTGGGAGACGGGGGGGTGAGGGGGGGTCTCAAAAACACGGGCAAGGCTTGAAAAACGGGGGGCCGATCGCTATTCCGTCGATGTCAGCAATCGGGAGGACGAGGGACCATGGGAGTGGTAGAGTAAGTGGCGTGCAGAGGAATCCGAAATGGTTTGCAACACTACTAAGAACTGGCAAGGCTCTTTAAAATAAGCCCAGAACAAAATAGCAGGGAGGGTTGCGTGTTTATGCCGCAATCAGGGACAAGCTTACCGAACGGGCATGGTGGATTGGCGGGGCGGCTGTCAAGGGCCTCCACAGAGGAGCTAAAGGGAGGGACAGGGCGGCAGGTAAACGCAGGGGCAGGGGTTAATGCCAGGTTGCAAAAAACAACAAGGTCTTGGGCTCAGAAAACCCACCTGGACCGGCTTATAAGGGCGGAAGGGGACAGAACTGAGCGGCTGGCAGCTGAGCGAAGGGGAAAGAGAGAAGCGGGGGAGGGTCAGGCAAGCTCAAAGGGGGGCGGGGGAGCCCAGCGGGCTCAGGGGGCAGAAGTTGTGTGATTAACGGAGGGGCCGTGGGGACTGGCTCAAACAAGCTGAAGGGCAGGAAGCTCAGCGACTCAGAAAGAAGGCGGAGCTCGGCACTGGCGGATCAGGGGACCGTGACCGTGGGCGTGGGATTTGGGAACTTGGCGATATCGCGCCACAGGATTGGGTCTTTGATCTGGATGGACCGTGGCGAGGGGATCGGGGACCGGTGGATCGGCGGGCACCCAGGCATAGGGTCTATGAATGACGAGGTGGCGGGGGATTTCGGGGGCACGATTTGCGGCCACCAAATGACAGGCCATGGAGGCCAACAAGTGCTCAGGATGCGGGGGCTTACGAGTGCAAGGGGGGCGGGCCCAAGGTCAGAGGCTAGGATGTTGCTAAATGCTTCAGGCACAGGGTTCAAAATGCCCCCCCAGGGTGCGGGAGATTAACATGCGCCAGGGGCAAGCCCAAGGTTTTTTTTTTTTTTCAAGAGCTATGGGGGTTGCTAGATGCTCAACTGGAGAGTTATGGGGTTGCGCATTCTCTCGAACGGGCGGCGCTTACAGGGCCCATGGCGGGATTTAAAAAACTGCTCGGGTTGGGCTCTTCGGGGACAGCTGGAGGAATTCGGGGGCCGGGGGGTGTGGAGGGGAACTGAGTGCAGCTAGTAGGGGAAGGGTGAGCTGAGAAAGACAGGTAAAGCCGAGGCGACGGGGGGGGGGATGGACATATTTGAAAATATTGGGGGGGATTTGCAAACGAGCCGACAGCGGGGCAACAGGCCGTTGAAACAAAAAAACCCTGCGTTTTTTCAGGGATTGGGCAATGGGCGCACAAACGGCGTTTCGTGTCCGCATTAAGGCGGCAATCGGGAGGAACATTGATGGCATTGCAGAATCGAAAATGGTGGCAACACCTGCTAAAACACTGGCAAGGCTCTTTACATAGCCAGGAAAATAGGCAGGTTTTTGTTTGCATTGTTTCCGCCTTCAAATCAGGGCAGGCTCCTTTACCGACAGGCATTTGCGCGATTTGGCGGTGGCTGTCAGAGAATCCTACCGTGAGAAAAAAAGTTAAGACCCAACGCTGCCCTATTAGCGTCGGTTTGTAGGACCTCTGGAACAGGGCCTTTGTTCCAAAGCCGGTCTTAATTTTTATTTTATATATAAAAAGGAGTTAAATTATAAAAGAACCACTCAAACAGGTGCTTAACGCAGAATCGGGGACGAGAGGAGAACAACAACAAAAACCGCATAGTTAGTCTAAGCGTTTAAACCAGTGTGATTTCATATGTGGCAGGAAACATCGGAACAAATGAGAAACATATATTTTCCAAAACCACCGCCCATCTCGGTTGGCTTTCTTTTCCAAAACCAAATAAAACACCCCGAGTAACGACCCAGAGAAAGAAAGAGGCCAGGAAAAAGCCAGAAAGGGAAAAAAAACTGGGTCCACCCCCAAAGATTCGGGCCCCCCAGCACAAAATAGAAGTTAAGAGTAATTGTATGTGGACGCTGTTGTATAAAGTTGCCGGGAGGATTGGGCCAGGAATTGTACATTGGGGCGAAAACCAACAGCCAACTTGGGCGGAAAACGGGATGGGGCCCAAACAGAGAAGGACCTAACCTCATTTTCAGGATCAGGACCCAGGAACCTGCAGAATGTCCTTGATAGGGAGAAACGATGGTTAAAAGGCCCAGACCAGAGTAAAAGAAAGCCATTTTTGTTACAAAAAAAAAAAAAAAAAAGGGAACGTCCATTCCCTTGAACCAAGGGAGGGGGGCCTCAGAGTAATCTCTCACCATTCTTACAACGCCGGCCCATTTGCAGGCCCTTCCCCAAATTCCTTGTGTGGAATTGCACACATGGGGCAATGTCAAATTCATTTAATGGGCTTTGGCAATTTGGCATATTTAGAGTGTACTCACACTGGAGCACGGTTGCCTGAACCGGGCAAAAGCGGGCGAATGGGGAAGGGGGGACGTTTGGGGCAAATGCGCTTCTGGCCCGGCACTCACACTAAGGCCTTCAACACAGAATTTCTTAAAAACGCTCTCCGGCGCGCTGTTCCGTTATGCTTTCGTTCATTCAAAACCCATGGCTTGCTCGGCCCACAGCACACTTCATCGGTTGTAACATATGATTCCGATACTCAAACATACGTTATGCCATTCTTTGCTTTTCATTTTGTACATGCTGTGCCAGCTGGCCTCCGTAAAGCCACCCCAAGATACCGAAAAAAATAGGTCATCATCAGTACCATTTATTATTAAGGCTTATTAGGGTTGTGGGTCAGCGTGCAAAGAAGAAACAAAAAAAAGTCAACATAGTTAAGTACAAGCATTAAAAGTCGCTGTTTGTTTACAGGGGGCACGATTTAAAGCCGGGGAAACACATCACGATTTGCATAATCAATGGCCCCCCCCTTTTATAAGTTCTTTTTAGGGGCATGTTGTGGTCCGCGCCAACCAACAAAGAAGAAATAAAAAAAGCCATGTATAAGCAATAGAGGTACGATTTGTGCAGCCGCCATAGATAATTAAGAAGCCGAAAACCAACAGTGAGCTGCATTATCAATACACATTTACATATAGGCTTAATTAGGGCTGTGTTTGTTGTTTAGGCGCGAACAAAGAGAAACAAAAAAAAGTCACCTATTAATACAAGCAAGAAGGAAAAATCCGCTGTGCAAGCACGAGAATAAAAGGGGGGGTCCGAAAAAATACAAACCGCTGCATTATCCCCAATACATATTTATTAAGGCTTATAGGGCTGTGTTTCAAGGCCGCACAAAAACAGATTTTAAAAAAAAAAAAAAAAAAAATCATATACAAGTAAATCAAGCATAACTAAAGGTCCGCTGTAACAGCACCAAATTTTAAGCAGAAAATCAGCACGTAGCATATAATGCACCCCTATTATAAGGCGTATTAGGGGCATGTGGAGTCAGCGCGGCCAACAAAAGAGGAAATAAAAAAAAAAAAAAGCACGTGTAAAGGTTTATAAGCAATAGAGTCCGATTGTGCAGCGCCCATAATCAATGCACCTTAATTATAAGGCGTATTAGGGGGCTGTGTGTTCAGTTGGCAACACACAAAAACGAAAAAAAACCAACGGAAAGACACAGAAGTATGTTATTACCGATTTCACACTATGTACCACAATGAAGGGTGCGCTGCGCTTGTGTGGGCGCGTTCGGTATTGTTGATGAACGGGAAAGGGAAAGCGTTGGCCGGGAGCACGATTCCGTGCTCACACTACAAAAGTATTGTGCTGGAGTCCAGCGAACTGTATATAAGATTGGGGAACTAACTGAGACTGAAGAAGTCACTTAGATGAGTGACGAAACGTTTCTCCCACAAAATCTTATGTCCAGATGAACAGATTCAACTTCTGGGATACTGAGGGATAGCTAAAGCATCTGGGATGTTTTTGTAGGCTTCATCTATTTTTTGCCTTCTGTCCTGTCTTTCAAAACACTGATTCTTAGCGTCACACTTTTCGCTCTGTATTCTGGCCTCATACGCCACTCTGTCTCTGGACTCTATGTTCTCTATGTTCTATGCTGTCGTTCTTGGATTCACTGTTCCTGCACCCCCACCTCATATTCTACATTATTCTCTCTGTCTTTACCCTCTTTTGATCCCTGGATTCTGTCTCTGTTTTTTGAGTTTGTTGCGCATGATCAGCTGCTGGGTTGGCAGCAGGAGCCGATGGCAGTGATCACAGGGTCCATCACTGGGCTTTAGCCCTGGCATTGGGCTGTGGCTCTGTATGCTCTGGGCATCTAAGGTTCCACCCCATTTCCACCTACCCTTCTTGGAGATACAGTGGCGACCCAGAAGATTGTCAGGGTTCCTCCAGGAATGCTTTCAATAGATGGCTCATTTCCCAGCCTGCAGTGATTTCGACCCGCATCGCCCTCATCGTCTCTCTGCACTCCAGTGCTCCTTTGCATGGGCCATAGTCAATTGGAAACACCAGGGAAAGGAAACTCTTTTTGCTCATTTTTTTACTCTCCACGCAATGGTCAGTGCAGCAGAGGGCTCTTAACCCACCCTGTCATCTACACATTTTATGAGTAAATTTTCTACATTTTGTTTACACTATTGTTTTTTTGTCATCTGGCTCTGAACTGGTTTTGAATGAGTTTTGACACAGAATTTGAATAAAGTTCCTTGAAAATTGTTTGCCAGACATGACACAAAGTGACAAAGGGTAATGATTTTTACACGGTATTATATATATGCTACACATATTGACATTTTGTCTTTTTTTTCAAAATTATTTTTTGGAACCTTCTTGAATATTTTACAGTCGCCTTGCATTCATTCCCCAAACTTACATTATTTCCTGCTCTCTCCTCAGCCTCAATTTCTTTGTTTTTTAACCCTCACTGTGCAGATTGTTTTCACTGCACCCTCTTTGATCCCATTCCCCCCCTTTTCACTTCTGCTCTCTCTGTTTAGCTCCCCTAACACTGTGCGGAAAGTCACATGGTTTCTGTGAAGTGGAGAACTATAAAGCATTGAGCATAAGGAGGGGGGGCTGCTTTTTTAAAACCCTAACAGCCCTTCTATTGGTTCCCATGCTACAACTGCTTCCCATGTGGCAACACTCACCCTTGCCTAAGACAAGGTTTGATGGTGCATTATGCAGGTTTATGGATGCATTCATAAATGTCAGGCAAATAAAGTGCTGCAGCAAGAAGAATTAATAATAGCTAATAAAGGTAATGTACAGTTGGTGGACACCTACCTTAAGTTGCTCTCATAGGTAATTTTGCCATATCACTATATAAATGCAGATGTGTACAGGTTTACATATATCATTACTGACTACAGAACATCTGATGCAATGTACAATATGTCAGTCACACTTGGTATGATGGTCCATACATCAATGGAAGTGGACCATCACTAAGCAGGTACTACTGCCATTGGTGGACAATTCTTGGCACAGGATCACTGAAGGTATTGTGTGTGTGGCATTAGTATGAGTGCATCAGATGTTTCTCAGTGTCTTGGACTAGATGAGAATAGCCTGGCAAAAATTCTCCACTAGCCATTTCTGTAGGCAAATATTGATCTTTGATTTGCACAGTTCCACATACCCAGTTTGTTTTTTGATTTAATGTCACTATCATCATCAGTGGTCATTTCAGCAACACATTCAAGTTTACATCTATACTCAAGGTTACATCAAAACTAGTCATACAGTGGTGCTTGCAAGTTTGTGAACCCTTTTTTAGAATTGTCTATATTTCTGCATAAATATGACCTAAAACATCATCAGATTTTCACATAAGTCCTAAAAGTAGATAAAGAGAACCCAGTTAAACAAATGTGACAAAAATATTACACTTGGTCATTTATTTATTGAGGAAAATGATCCAATATCACATATTAGTGAGTGGCAAAAGTATGTGAACCTTTGCTTTCAGTATCTGGTGTGACCCCCCTGTGCATTTATAACTGGAACTAAACATTTCCTGTAACTGTTGATCAGTCCTGCACACCGGCTTGGAGGAATTTTAGCCCATTCCTCCGTACAGAAACAGTTTTCAAACTCTGGGGATGGTTGGTGGGTTTTCCTCACATTAGATGCTCACTCTTTAGGCCCTTCCTCAACATTTCGATTGGATTTAAATATATGGATTAATTAAGGTCAGGACTTTGACTTGGCCATTCCAAAAAAAACATTAACTTTATATTCTTCTGTAAACATTCTTTGGTGGAACGACTTGTGTGCTTAGGGTCGTTGTCTTACTGCATGACCCACCTTCTCTTGAGATTCAGTTCATGGATAGATGTCCTGACATTTTCCTTTAGAATTATCTGATATCATTCATAATTCATTGTTCCATCAATGAATCCATGTGATCTTTACCAAACTGAAGGTCAGCAGAAATGTTCTTTTTGGAGAGCAGTGGCTTTCTTCTTGCAACCCTGCCAAGCACACCATTTTTGTTCAGTGTTCTTCTGATGGTGGACTCATGAACATTCACATTAGCCAATTTGAGAGAGGCATTCAGTTGCTTAGAAGTTACTCTGGGGTCCTTTGTGACCTCGCCAACTATTACACTCCTTGCTCTTGGAGTGATCTTTGTTGGTCGACCACTCCTGGGGAGGGTAACAATGCTCTTGAATTTCCTCCACTTGTACACAATCTGTCTGACTGTGGATTGGTGGAGTCCAAACTCTTTAGAGATGGTTTTGTAACCTTTTCCAGGTTCCAACTCTTTTTCTGAGGTCCTCAGAAATCTCATTTTTTCATGCCATGATACACTTGAACAAACATGTGTTGTGAAGAGCAGATTTTGATTTAGATCCCTGTTCTTAAAATAAAACAGGGTGTCACCCCTGATTGTCATCACATTGATTGAAAACACCTGACTATAATATCACCTTTAAATTAACTGCTAATCCTAGAGGTTCACATACTTTTGCCACTCATTAATATGTAATATTGGATTATTTTCCTCAATGAATAAATGACCAAGTATAATATGTCTCATTTGTCTAACTGGGCTCTCTTTATCTACTTTTAGGACTGATAATGTTTTAGGTCATATTCATGCAGAAATATAGAAAATTCTAAAGGGTTCACAAACTTTCAAGTACCACTACACACACATATATATATATATATATTGACACAGTACGTCAATATAGGAAGAATCCACCAGCTTTGTGCCTGTGCACGCACCACTGGCTTCTCGCTTGCAGGTCCAGTGCAACCTTCACCTGTGTCCAATTGCCACCTTCATCAGTCCACCTAAGGGCCTGCAGAAAGACTATTGTGTTTGGAGCTCAAGAAGCCTTTTGTGTGAGTGAGTGAGTAGATCCCGCTTGAAACGTTTAATTGTTAGTGCTCAGCTCATTTGAGCCCCTATAATCGTTTGGTTAATGCTCTCCTCAGTCTCTGTGTGGTCCCGGAACCAGCTCTGCTGAATATTTTGACGTTTCGACTCTGTCCAGCCTCAGCCACATCTTTCTCTCTCAATCAAGAATAAGTGACAATAAACAATTATTTTACTTAATAAATTTGGATAGGCTAATCACTCCATTTCAAAATAATTTGAAGTTTATCATGTTATAGGTAGTGTCAGGTAAGAATCAGACATTTTGTACAATCAAGGCAGTTGCCAATATTCCTAAAGCTTGTTGTTCTAGCAAATTCAAGGTCAGATTGTTTAATGCTGAGTTACTGTACATCTTGGGAGATGTAACTTTCAATTACCATGTGACGTCCAAGTCTATTCACAAAATCTATATTCAAGAGGCAACCAAAATGCACTGTGAACGCGAATAACCCTAGGTCGTAATAGGCAGAGGTCAGCACCAGAATCACACATATGCACAACAAGCAAGGTTCAAAACGAGCGCCAAAGCAAGCTGCGCACGCAAGCATAAAAAAAGAGCTTTAAACAAGCGCCAAGCATTTCAAAGAAAAGACGAATGTGTTTCAAATGAATATCAAAGCATTTATCAAGGCAAGTTTTCAAAGCAAATTTCCAAACGAGTTTTAAATTAACCTGAAGCACGGACATGAAGCTTGAAGTACAAAATGAAATAATGCTCCCGTGTGCAGACTCCAAACACCCTGGAGATGCACATGTGATGTGAACCATGGCCGACACAATCAGGCTCACTTGACGTGCCCCCACACAGAAAGAGACAAAAACACAACAATTCAAATGTATAATATAACTCCATTAATGCATATAATGCCTTATATATATGTATATATGTATAGAGAGGTCTGTAATTTTCATCATAGGTACACTTCAACTATGAGAGACAAAATGAGAAAAAAATTACAGGAAATTACATTGTAGGATTTTTTTTAGAATTTAATTGTAAATCATGGTGGAAAATAAGTTTTTGATCACCCACAAACAAGTAAGATTTCTGGCTCTCACAGACCTGTAACTTCTTCTTTAAGAAGCTCTTCTGTCCTCCACTCGTTACCTGTATTAATGGCACCCGTTTGACTTCGTTATCTGTATAAAAGACACCTGTCCACAGCCTCAAACAGTCAGACTCCAAACTCAACCATGGCCAAGACCAAAGAGCTGTTGAAGGACACCAGGAAGAAAATGGTAGACCTGCACAAGGCTGGGAAGAGTGAATCTACAATAGGCAAGCAGGTTGATGTGAATAAATCAACTGTGGGAGCAATTGTAAGAAAATGGAGGACATACAAGACCATTGATAATCTCCTTCGATCTGGGGCTCCATGCAAGATCTCATCCCGTGGGGTCAAAATGATCATGAGAACAACAGTGAGCAAAAAATCCCATAACTACACGGAGGGACCTGTGAAATGACCTGCAGAACGGGACAAAGCCAAAAGTAAAAGCTACCATCAGTAACGCACACTACGGCCAAGAGGGACTCGGATCCTGCAAGTGCCAGACGTGTCCCCCTGCTGAAGCCAGTACAAAATGTCCAGGCCCGTCTGAAGTTTTGCCAGAGAGCATATTGGTTGATGATCCAGAAGAGGGATTGGGAGAATATCATGTTGTCAGATGAACTAAAATAAACTTTTTGGGTAAAAACTCAACTCAACAACTTGGAGGAAGAAAGAATTCTGAGTTGCCCGGGGGGGCGGGCCCCATACCTACTGTAAAGCATGGTGGTGGAAACATCATGCTTTGGGCTGTGTTTCTGCAATTCGTCAGGACGGACTGGATCCGTGTTTAAGGGAAGATGAAGATCCCTGTATCGTGAGATTTTAAGTTTAAGCCAAACCCCTCCTTCCATCAGTGAAGAGCATTGAAGATGGAAACATGGCTGTTTCTTCCTAGAATTACCAATTATCAGAAACACAACAACCAATCAGGCAACGAAGGAGTGGCTCCGTAAAAAGCATTTCAGGTCCTGGAGTGTCCCCTATCCAGTCCCCTCTCCTACCTCACCCATAGACAAGTTGTGGAGGGGAGTTGAAAGTCTGTGTTTCTCCACAGCATCACTGCTCTAGAGGAGGCTAATCTCATGGGAGGAAATGGGCCCAAAACACCAGCTACAGTTTTGTGCGAAACCTGGTGAAGACTAACAGTAGAAAATGTTTGACCTCTGTCATTTTCCAACAAGGTTTATGTTACAACAAATTATTGCGTTGAAACCAAAATTTATTGACCAAAAATCTTTATTTTCCACGCATATTTTAGATTGCATTTTAAAAAATCGTACAATGTGATTTCCTGAATTTTTTGTCAGTTTGTCTTCATAGTTTGAAGTGTAACCTATGATGAAAATTACAGACCTCTCCTCATCTTTCTAAGTAGTAGAACTTGCGCAATCCGTGACTGACTAAATAACTTTTTTTGCCCCACTGTAGATGACATAATGTCAGATATCAAACATAGCATAGCAATCAACCTATGCAGACTATCAAGCATGATAGTGGATGGGTGATTATTTGGGAATAATTTGTAGCCACATGACCTAGGTGACTTGGTATCTTCTCCTTATCCCAATTCTGAATGCAAATTTGAGCCCTTTGACAATTAGGACTCATATTGTAACAGGGCAAGGACTTCAACCGCATCCAGTCCTAAAGATACTTTAACAAGACCTTGAGAGAGTTCTGAAATATCAACAAAAATTCCTCACGAACAATCATAACAATTCAAGCTTTTGCTACTTATGTAGTTTTACAAAGATTTTTTTTTTATAGGCGTGTTATGTAAACTGATTTCATGGTGACTAAAGAATATCAATAAAGAAAGCGTTGTGTGGTTTTTGTTACTTGCTGTTAGATTTACTTTATTTTAAAATCTACTAATTTTTAGGACCTTACAAGGATGAGTTTTGGTATGTCTTGATACATAGAATCACAGATGGATGATCCTATTTACACAATTTACTAACCAAAATAAATGGTCAAATAAGAACATCTATTAATAGCAAAGCCATACTGTGGATGGTAACTCTTTAAGAGGTAGCTCTCCTGAATGAATTTATGAAGATTAGTATGAACAGGGATGATGTTCTGGATTGGAAAGTGGACACTGAATTGTCCCGTATGGCATATGGTATGATAAATCAACACCTATAAAGGAAGGTCTCAGAATTTGGGGCACCTTATGTACCCAGTAATATCGGCAATGAATGAAATATTCTCATTGAATACTTTGTTCTGTACAAAGTTGAATGTGCTGACAACAAAATCACACAAAAATCATCAATGGAAATCAAATTTATTAACCAATGGAGGCCTGGATTTGGAGTCACACACAAAATTAAAGTGGAAAAAACACACTACAGGCTGATCCAACTTTGATGTAATGTCTTAAAAAAAAAAAAGTCAAAATGAGGCTCAGTATTGTGTGTCGCCTCCACGTGCCTGTATGACCTCCCTACAATGCCTGGGCATGCTCCTGATGAGGTGGCAGATGGTCTCCGGACTAAAGCATCCATCAACTCCTGAACAGTCTGTGGTACAACGTGACGTTGGTGGATGGAGTTAGACATGATGTCCCAGATGTGCTCAATCGGATTCAGGTCTGAAGAATGGGCGGGCCAGTCCATAGCTTCAATGCCTTCATCTTGCAGGAACTGCCGACACACTCCAGCCACATGAGGTCTAGCATTGTCCTGCATTAGGAGGAACCCAGGGCCAAACGCACCAGCATATGGTCTTACAAGTTGTCTGAGGATCTCATCTCGGTACCTAATGGCAGTCAGGCTACCTCTGGCAAGCACATGGAGGGCTGTGCGGCCCTCCAAAGAAATGCCACCCCACACCATTACTGACCCACTGCCAAACCGGTCATGCTGAAGGATATTGCAGGCAGCAGATCGCTCTCCATGGCGTCTCCAGACTCTGTCACGTCTGTCACATGTGCTCAATGTGAACCTGCTTTCATCTGTGAAGAGCACAGGGCGCCAGTGGATAATAAATAAATAAAATAAATAAATATAAATAAAACCTAAGCATCATTAGATTTTCCTAAAAGTAGATTAAAAAACAAATTAGAAAAAGTATATTATACTTTTATCCTGATTGTAACTATCTTTGGGAGACAAAGCCAGGTTTGGCAAAGCTAGTTGTCCTTGCAGAGTGACATACTGCTCGGAACCAATAAAGAAGGGGGGAAAAACAGTAAAGACCTAGTGGCAGATGCCAGGCCTTACTTATGCAAAGTCACCCCTTTGCAGTTTATTAAGAGGTTTAACAAACAGTTTCACAGGGAGTGAAACAAGAATGCAAATTTAGCTTGAAAGCAAGCTAATCAATATTTAAATTTAAATAGATTTTGGTGATTTGTAATGAACATGACTGTATCGAAGTGATCCTACTTAGAAAGATAAGAGAGGTCTGTAATTGTCATCATAGGTAAACTCATTTTGAGAGACAAAATGAGAAGAAAAATCCAGGAAATCACGTTGTAGGATTAAAAATCTTTTTTTATTGTAAGTCATGGTGGAAAATAAGTATTTGGTCAAGTATTTGTATATACAGTGGGGCAAAAAAGCATTTAGGCAGTCACTGATTGCGCAAGTTCTCCTACTTAGAAACATGAGAGAGATCTGTAATTTTCATCATAGGAACACTTCAACTATGAGAGACAAAATGAGAAAAAAAAATCCAGGAAATCACATTGTAGGATTTTAACAGAATTTAATTGTAAATCATGGTGGAAAATAAATATTTGGTCAATAAATTTGGTTCAGCTCAATACTTTGTAACATAACCTTTGACAGAGGTCAAATGTTTCCTGTAAGTCTTCACCAGGTTTGCACACACTGTAGCTGGTATTCTGGCCCATTCCTCCATGCAGATCTCCTCTAGAGCAGTGATGTTTTGGGGCAACACGAACTTTCAACTCCCTCCACATATTTTCTATGGGGTTGAGGTCTGGAGACTGGCTAGGACACTCCAGGACCTTGAAATGCTTTTTATGGAACCACTCCTTCGTTGCCCGAGCACGTGTTTGGGATCATTGTCATGCTGGAAGACCCGCCACGTTCCATCTTCAATGCTCTCCTGATGGAAGGAGGTTTTTGGCTTAAAATCTCACGATACATGGCCCCATTCATTCTTCCCTTTTAACACGATCAGTCGTCCTGTCCCCTCTGCATAAAAACAGCCCCAAAGCATGATGTTTTCCACCCCCTGCTTCACAGTAGGTATGGTGTTCTTGGGATGTGACTCAGCATCCTTTTTCATTCCAGTTGAGTTTTTACCAAAAGTTCTATTTTTCCTTTCATCTGATCACATGATTTCTCCCATCCTCTTCTGATCATCCCATATGCTCCTCTGGCAAACTTTCAGATGGGCCCTGGACATGTACTGGCTTTAAGCAGGACCCGCCTGCACTGCAGTATTGAGTCCGTCTCGCGTAGTGTGGTTTACTGATGTAGCCTTGTTACATTGGTCCCAGCTTCTCTGTCCGGTCTTCATCAGTCCCTCCGTGTAGTTCTGGGTTTTTGCTCACCGTTCTCAATGATCATGTTGACCCCATGTGATGAGATCTTGCTGGCGCCAGAGTCGAGGGAGATTATCAATGGTCTTGTATGTCTTACATTTTCTTACAGTTGCTCCCACAGTTGATTTATTCAGACCAACCTGCTTGCCTATTGTAGATTCACTCTTGCCAGCCTGGTGCAAGTCTATAATTTTCTTCCTGGTGTCCTTCGACAGCTCTTTGGTCTTGGCCATGGTTGAGTTTGGAGTCTGACTGTTTGAGGCTGTGGACAGGTGTCTTTTATACAGATAATGAGGTCAAACAGGTGCCATTAATACAGGTAACGAGTGGAGGACAAAAGAGCTTCTTAAAGAAGAAGTTACAGGTCTGTGAGAGCCAGAAATCTTGGTTGTTTGTGGGTGACCAAATACTTATTTTCCACCATGATTTACAATTAAATTCTTTAAAAATCCTACAATGTGATTTCCTGTAATTTTTTTCTCATTGTGTCTCTCATAGTTGAAGTGTACCTATGGTGAAAATTACAGACCTCTCTCATCTTTCTAAGTAGGAGAACTTGCACAATCAGTGGCTGACTAAATACTTTTCTGCCCCACTGTATATATATAAACACAGTATATACATATATGCAATGAAAAATGTATCTCAAACTGCATTATTAATGAAAATGAAAAAGGCTACACAGACAGACAACATGCATATAGACAGATGCAGTTAATTTTTCCCTAAAGAGTCATTTCGATTACCAAACAGCTTAGACAGGTTAATGCATTATCCTGTATGGGGTAACTCAATGTCAACACGCAAGTGACACTGATTGTGATACCTCAGGGCTTTACAGGAAAACCAGACTGTTTAATGACTGCAGTGTCATGCAGTGCATAAGCAGGCAACTCGAGCAGATTTAGAGAGAGACAATGACAGAGAGATGCCTCATACAAACAGCACGTATTACATTGACTTACTGGCAAGTGACACATGCTGATAACATTTTAATGACACTCATGATTTAGGGTCATCCCACATGCCAAGGTAAACTGAACTATGAAAACTATGACAAAACAAACCAAACAAACAAAAATAATAAACACAACAAAAGTTATTTTGGTGACCTTATTATGCAATAGCTGCAAACACGCTTCTCAAAAACATACCATTACAGCTGGAGCATTTCTGAAGAACCTCTGCAGTCTGTGTAACACTCTTCCACTACAACTGAGTGAGCTGCGAGTTAGTCATCTACAGTGGTGTTTGAAAGTTTGTGAACCCTTTAGAATTTTCTATATTTCTACATAAATTTGACCTAAAACATCATCAGATTCTCACACAAAAAAGTAAAGAAGTAGAACCCAATTAAACAAATGAGACAAAAATGATTATACATGGACTCATGTGTGTGAGCTGCAAAAGTACGTGAACCATTGCTTTCAGAATCTGGTGTGAGTTCCTTGTGCAGAAATAAATAAACCTTTACAGTAAGTGTTGATCAGTCCTGCACATTGGCTTGGAGAAATTTTTGCCTATTCCTCCATACAGAACAGCTTCAGATCTGGGATGTTGGTGGGTTTCCTTGCATAAACTGTTTAGATTAGGACTTGGCCATTCCAAAACATTGCTTTTATTTTATTAAGACGTTTTTTGTGTGCTTAGGATCGTTGTCTTTCTGCATTACCCAAATTCATTGCTCCATCAATGTTTCAGGCCTAAACTATGACAATAGCATGACCACTAAACATTTTTCCAGTTCTTCTGGCTTGTCCATGTACCACATGACAGGCAGCAATGTTCTTTTTAGAGAGCAGTGGCTCTCTCCATACAACCCTGCCATGCACACCGTTAGGCTACATTAGCCAATGAGAGAGAGCCCTTTAGTTGCTTAGAAGTTACTCTGAGTTCCCTTGTGACCTCGTGGTCTATTGCACACTTTGCTCTTGGAGTGATCTTTGTTAGTCAAGCACTCTTGGGGAGGATAACGATTGCTTTGTATTTCCTTCATTGTGTACATTCTGTTTGACTGGATTGCAAGAGTCTAAGGTCTTTTTATTTATTCCAGCCTCATTTATCTAATTGGGTTCTCTTTATCTACATTTAGGACTTGTACGATTATCTTGATGAAATATAGAAATTTCTAAAGAGTTCACAAACCTGCAAGCACCACTGTAGGTTCAGCACAAAGGGGGTTGTATCATTATACCAAGTCACACAAGGACAGTATGAAAAGTGTAACAGGGTTAATTATACAATTCTTCAAAACAAAATTATAATCCCCATTTTTTAATATAACACAATGGAAAGAAAAAAATGAAAGAAACCGATAGCGCTCTAAAATTATTTCAGATCCCTGAATACAATAAAGTATCAAATTAAACAAATATGCTGGTTCCAAAGGTTGTACTATTAAAATGTATCTACCTGGGTAATGTAATTTGTGTTTGTCTTTTCTGAGGGCTCCATGTTTCGAGTTCAAAGTGGGAACTTTTTTTTACGTGTTTCAGTGAATGTAAAACTGACAACAACTATTGCAGCTGCGCCACCCATGGGACAAAGCAGAGAATAACCTGAATATACTTAAAGTGCTCATTTTAGTAACAACTCATCTATACATTAATTACATCCTATACCGGAAGAACAAAGGAACAGATCGTGAAGGATCCAGGCGAAGAGATTCCTTGCCAGGCCAATAATTTAAAAGATACGACAGGAGCTGGGACAGGACCCTTTGGTAAGTCTTCTTGCTGGAGGTAGGACACAAACCAGAATTTCTCAGCACCGCTCTACCATTGAGCCACACTGGTTCATATCCCGCCTCTGGTGATGCAAGGTTTGAGTTGCGTTCAAATTTCAAACTTTCTTGGGTCACAGGGGTTACACAGGGGTGTCAGTGGTTTGCAGTTACACCAGGGGTGCATGTGTGAAACATACCAGAATGAAGCGACACTGCTGATTGTGCTACATAATATTCATAATTTAGTAGCACACATTTTTCAGTGCCTGAGACACTTGTAAAGCTGCTCTCTTCGACATAATGCCATCGATTTAAAGGTTTCACACATAATTGTGCAAACCTGAACTCTAACCCATTCCTTATGAATTGTATGGCTAAGCTCCTTTGGAATCTGTTAACATAGTTTACTTTTTTTGCGTTAAAAACAGGTATCTGACCAGGTGCGTCACTAGAGATTTATAAATAAGGTGTGGGGTGGGGTAGGGGGCTAAGCTTTGACTATGGGGATCTAGAGGTAATTCAGTGAGAATTAAAAAATTACCCAAAAAGGTCTTGCATTATGAAACTGGCATAAAATTAAAAACATGCAATTTGGAGAAGTCGCCTCATAGCAACAAATTTCTTTTAAGTGACGCATCATTCAAAGTCTGGTTAAGTCTTATATGACTTAACAACTATTCATCTACTAAGAAGAGATACACATCAAACGAAGATACAAGAAACATTACTTGCAGTAGCAGGTCCTAAATTCACTACTCAAATACTGAGAATAGCTGCTTTCATGTTTAATAATCTGTATGACTGATTTTTTAGGACAGTGTGACATCTGACAGCAGAAAATTAGCTTCTCAGTTTCATTTTTATTTATTTTCACACAAGGAAATAGGAATGAAGCCCATTACCAGCAAGAGGACAAAATGGCTATTGCTAAAACCCCAACAAAAAGAAATAAATCGAAAATGTCAGCATCAGCCAAACATTAAATAACTAATAATTAAATAATTAAACAAAATGCATTAAAACATTAAATAATTAAAGAATGTATCAGAATACATTAAATAACCTTCATTATCTTGTCAACAGGGAAAACTTCTTCTAGATCTGATTTAAACTTTTTCTAGCTCATAACTATTTCTAGATATGGTACCCTGGCAGTAGTAACCAATCACTATACTCACATTTGATTGTGGGCACCACTTCAAGCATGTTTAATCAAACCTGATTGATTGCCCCTTTGTAAAATAGAAAGTAAAATAGCACCATCCACTGTCTGCAATCAGTCTGTCTGCAACTTTGCTCATATGTGATATACACAATTGTATGGTCTATATTCAGCCCTTGGGTTTATGGTTATTGGAAAGGCGTCACCCCCTCTCTGCTTTCCGAGAAGGAGTCAATATTTCTCTGTCTCTCTGTTCACAGCTAATCCAATTTTATGTCAGAAAAAATTGCTCAGTTGAGAGAGGTCCAGCATATTTCTGAGGCATGTACAAGAGCAAGCATGTGGGCAAACACACACACACACACACGCACACAAACACACACACAAACACAGATATGGGTTCATGAAAAGAAGGGATTTTTATTCACTTACATAACTTATGAAAAAGTTCATTTATTCATCCATATTTACTAACTTTACACTGGTGAGGGCCGCAGTGGGGCTTGAGCATATCCCGAAAACACTGGGCACAAGAATATACCTTGGACAGAGTGCCAATCCATTACAGGGCATCAGACACCCATTCACTTACATTTTCACACCTCACAGTTACTGGTACTTTTATAGTAGCCAGTCAACAGAGTGTCTAGAATCTTCATCCAGCTTTTTATTCCATATTTTTTCTTCTGCTTGATCTAGAAAAAATATACCATTAATCAAAATCATTTAATATAATTGAACTTATAGAAGTATGCTTCATATAGCCAGAGCAATCATTAAACAAACATAGTGATATATCTGTGATTTGTTTATATTCTACAAAGTAAAAAACCTGGTTGAACATAAGTGTGGTGATTCTATAAGTTTTTGCCAGAGGTTGTACTTCCCCTTCCCTGTTCATTATATTAAAAATGCAATATTTCTATAGCAAAATCAATGCAATATATGTAAATCAGTGTTTTGAAATGAATCACTGGAAGCAAGTTCGACTGAACGAACATGCACAAAATGCAAAGTGCTTCATGTGTTGCAGAAGTAGATGACCAGGTTTAATTGCAGTTGTCAAATTGTTGAACTCTTTTCTGCTTGTCAGTGAAAAAACATTGACATGTACAAATTGCACCTCTCAACCGCTAAACCTCTAAACTACTTTTGTAACGAAAAATGGCAAGCGTGCCTATGTGACAGATTAGTACGCTGTATTACGCTAAAGATAATACAGGCACAGGATCTCAGCATATTTTATGACAGGCCCACACACAGACGTGCGCACACGCACACACACACACACACACACACACACACACACACACACACACACACACACACACACACACCGGTGTTTACAGTAAGATTTATAGTTATGAGAAAGGGAAGGAAAAGTTCGTCAGTGTAACGTTTTCATTGCATTCTGATAAAACAAACAATAGGAGACTAAAAGCATCACTCATAACTGCTTTTACACCAAAGTTCACTATAACATCCCACAATCATGCAATCTCTCCAGCATTTACTGGAATACCTGATGTGGAATCCCTGCTACTGCCAGGAAGCGGGTCTTAAGGAAAAATGGGAGAAGAGAGAGAGTGAAACAGAAACAGAGAGAGAATGAAAACATAATTGCAGGATGGATTTATACCATGACAGAGTGGCAGTGGTTTTCTAACAATGTCTGTGGTGGCATATGTGTTTTTTTAGGTACAATAGATATATCTATTTTCCATTGTTAATTGGGTGCGTTGTCACTAGAAGCACAACGGGAAATTATTTGACATGTTTACAACGTTTACAATGGTGCAAAGGTATATCAGCAATAAAATTTCCATTCTGCAGCTGTTAATGGCTTCAAGCATGCCTGCATTTAAAACATGGCAGGCTGTTTACTCAGCCTACTAATTAAACAAAAGAGTCAATCACAAACCACACTCTGTGTACTTAAGTTGTCATTAATAGTGCTTTATTAGGCATACTCTTTGCAGTTTGGTACGTGGCCAATATGATGAAGGGTTTGGTATATTTTAAGCACTTCAGCTGGTCTCAATAAGAGATTCTGCTGAATGTCAGGACTATAAATGACTTTTTAACATGTTTGACTAAAATAATACAGCCTCTATACACTTTAGACAGGGTAGCTTTCCAGAAGTTTTTTGCACATTGTACATTCATAAATATTTTTAAAATCTAAAAAAGATAATCAGATGTGTTAGGAGTCGCGCTGCTGACACTAGAGGGCAGAGTCGGCTCACTGAACGGCCTGGGGCTGGCACGGCAACCACAACACGCATGCGCCAGCACTGATTGGCGCTAATGGGTACATCAGTGACACCTTTGGGCTCAGGTATTTAAGAGCACTCCCAAGCCTAGTCAGGTGTCGCACTCTTGCAAATGTTTATGGAGACCTCACCCATCTCGTGTGTGCTATCACAGCTGTTTCTTTGGTGTAAGGGAAAGAGGTTAGACTGGGGCTTAGAGCAGCTCCAGCCATCATCTGGTTGGGAGATCGGAGGTGATTGCTAGGGCTTAGCGGGGGTGCAGAGATAGAACCCGGCTTCAGCTTGCTTGCTGCAGCGATTCGAGCCCCCGCTTTTCCCTCACCGCTACCGCCCTCCTTATCGGGCTTATATGTGCATCCCCAGTACGTGCTTTTCTGCTCCCATGAGCTGAGTGCTCTTCTGTGGTTTTTTTTTTTGTTTTTTTTGTTTTTATAGAGTGGTTAGTGTAACGCCAGCCGGCGAGGAATCAGGAGACACACGCAGGCTACCGGTTAATGAGGTTGGTTTATTGCCGGTATATGGAGGGATAGGAGAAGTCGAGGACGAAGGCGTGAGACAGGGTAGGAACATTGTGAATCAGCGAGGAGAGTGAGGTGAGTGCGGTTTAAATACTGTGCGAGTGGAGTAGGGAAGTAGAAACAGGTGCGCGTGATCAGCAGGTGACGCGGGCCGGGCGGCCAGCGGGCGTGACAGAGCCCCCCCCCCCCCCCCACGGAGTCCGAGTCGGAGCTAGGACTCCAATGGGGAATCCCCGCGTGCGGTTCCGAGTCCGGGGGTTTTCTTGCCGGGCGAACATCGGCGAGAGAGGACGCCGACGGGAGGCTGGCGAGCGGGGTCGCCAACGGGAGGCGGGGTCCGCTGAGGGCTGGAGGGAAGCGGAACGGAGGCGGCTAGGTCCGCGGCGGCGGGGAACGGCGGCAGCTGTGAGACACGCTGGAAAAGCTGGTTGAGGGAAAGGACCAGCGAGCATTGGTCCTCAGCTAGGGACACAACGACCTGAGCCACCTCCCCAAGCCGGGCACGGAAGTCGGCGAGCCGCCGTCCGACGGCAGAAGCAGGGTCGCGACCAGAGCCGCTGTCTCCATGTCGGCGGATTCAACTGTAACGCCAGCTGGCGAGGGATCAGGAGACACACACAGGCTACCGGTTAATGAGGTTGGTTTATTGCCGGTATACGGAGGGATAGGAGAAGTCGAGGACGAAGGCGTGAGACAGGGTAGGAACATCGTGAATCCGCGAGGAGAGTGAGGTGAGTGCGGTTTAAATACTGTGCGAGTGGAGTAGGGAAGTAGAAACAGGTGCGCGTGATCAGCAGGTGACACGGGCCGGGCGGCCAGCGGGCGTGACAGTTAATGACTTTTTGTTTTCGTTTCCTTTGTTTTATATATATATATATATATATATATATATATATATATATATATATATATATAGTGTACACTTTCCTTGCAAACCTGTTTTTCGGCCCCCTTGAACTTTTCAACCTTTTGCCACAGTTCAGGCTTCAAAACAATAAAGACTGAAATTGAAATTTTTTGGGAAAGCATCACCAAAGTTGGGACATATCGTGAAGTGGAAATGCAATTTATTGGATATTGTCAAACTTTTTTTTAGAAATACAAAAAACTGAAAAGTTGGGCGTGCAAAATTACTTTCGGCCCCTTTACTTCGTGCAGCAAACTCACTTCAAAGTTCATTGAGGATCTCTGAATGATCCAATGTTGACTAAATGACTGAATGATGATAAATATAATCCACCTTAGTGTAATCCAGTCTCCGTATAAATGCACCTGCTCTGTGATAGTCCTCAGAGTTTCTGTTTAAATCATGAGCCCACGAGCAGATCATGAAAGACCAATGAACACCACCCTGCAGGTCCGAGATACTGTTTGTGGGAGACGTTTTAAAGCCCGGATTTGGATACAAAAAGATTTTCCCAAGCTTTAAAACCAATCTTCAAGGAGCACTGTGCAAGCGATCATATTGAAATGGAAGGAGTATCATACCACTGCAAATCTACCAAGACCCGGCCGTCCCTCTAAACTTTCAGCTCAAACAAGGAGAAGACTGGATCGAGGATGCAAGCCAAGAGGCCCATGAACACTCTGGATGAAACTGCAGAGATCTACAGCTGAGGTGGGAGACTCTGTCCAGAGGACAAACAATCAGTCGTGCAACTTGCACAAAGAATCTGGCTTTATGGAAGAGTGGCATAAGAAAGCATTTCTCAAAGATATCCATAAAGTTTGCCACAAGCCACCCTGGTAGACACACCAAACATGTGGAAGAATGTCTCTTGTCAGACAACTTGTTGGCCACAATGCAAAACGTTAATGTTTGGCCGTAAAAGCAACACAGCTCATCACCCTGAACCACCATTCCCCACTGTCAAACATGGTGGTGGCATATCATGCTTGGGCCTGCTTTTCTCAGCATGAAACAGGGAAGATGTTAAAATTGATGTGAAGAATGATGGAAGCCAAATACAGTACAATTCTGGAAGAAAACCTGTTGAGTCCTGCAAAAGACCTGAGACGGGGACGAAAGGGAGATTTATCTTCCAACAAGACATGAGCCAAACTAAAGAAAATCTACAATGGAGTGGTTCACAAATACACGTACTCCAGGTGTTAGAATGGCCAAGTCAAAGTCCAGACCTGAATCCAATCGAGAATCTGTGGAAAAGAGCTGAAAACTGCTGCTCACAACACGCTCTCCATCCAACCTCACTGAGCTCGAGCTGTTTCAAGGAAGATGGGGAAAAATTTCATTCTCTCGATGTGCCAAACTGAGTCGAGACATACCCCAGCGACTTGCAGCTGTAATCGCAGCAAAAAGATGGCGCTACAAAGTATTAAAACAGCAAGGGGCCGCATAATTTTGCACGCCCCACTTTTATTTTTTTATTTCTAAAAAAAGTTTCCAATATCCCAATACATTTTGGTTCCACTTCACGATTTGTCGCCACTTGTTTGTTCTTCCCAAAAAAAATTACAATTTTTATATCTTGATTTTTCAAAAAAAGCCTGAAATGTGGTCGAAGGGTTGAAAGTTCAAGGGGGCCGAATACTTTTGCAAGGCACTGTCTTATATATATATATATAATATACCTTTTATTTTTTAGTCCGTGTTGCATGGATCATTTGTTTGCCCTTCTTTGCTCCCTGTTTTTATTACTTCCTTTCTAACGGCTGAGTAGCACGGTCGTTGAGCGTTCGACTCTGATGCCAGCAATCGGGGTTCAATCCTCAGCTGTGTCCTGCTTTCTTGTGCATGTCCTGTTCCCCTCACAAATCATTTAGCTTATTTTTTTTTTTTTTTGGCTTAATTATTTTGTTCCTTTCGGGAGCTTCCTGCACTTGGGTCCTAAAAGCTCCCATTTATATGGTTTGGTATGCCTAACCATAACAAGATGACAGTCATTTCAGCATTTACATGTGCATTACAAGCATACCATACAATGTATTATTTTACATAAATTACTGTTAGTTGTGTTTAGAGATAACTTAACTAGTAGGAGTGTTACACGGTGCATATGTGAGTGTCATTTACAAATAAAAGAAACTTTGGATTGTGCATTGACATGAGTAACTGTTGTATATCACTGACATGTGGCATTCTGTGGTCAGTATTGTGATGTAATGGAAATGTTTAGGTGCTGTCATGCCAGTGATGTGATTACAATTTTGAGGGTGTTATGGCATTAGGAAAGATCACCAGTGTCTATTTTGTGATTATATTGTTGTGTGTTTCTGTAAACACGCCACCAAAATAGAACCAATCGATTCTGTCCTCCACAATGCTGTGATCACTGAGGAAAGTCCCAAATCATCCTCTCTATGTTTAGTCTGTATTAATCAGAGTGGGAAATGATGCATGTGACACTGCAGTACATCGCCTATTTTGGACATGACGACACAGTCAAGCCATATTTCTTGAGTGAGTTTTATAGGGCTAATCATTTTTACAGGTAACTTTTGTTGGAGAACATGCTGGTGTAAAGTTTGTTACTCACTAAAAGTGCAGAGATTAATGCCAGGCTGCTGGGCTTTTCTTAAAACTTGTCAGTGTGTCTTGTAGGACCTTAGTCTGAGTAATCAGTTGCTGCATTTCCAGAATTGTGACGCCTACAACTTTGGAGAATGCAAAATTGGTTGGGATCCTCATCTCACTGTATGACAGTACCAGATTTCACAATAGCCCACTTTTCTGACCTTTAAAAGCATCTATGGAGTAACAGTATAAAACAGCATCAAAGAGCTTAGTAGCCAAAAACAGGGATATATTAAGAGAATGTGAGCTGACATTCTTTTAATATGACATTTACAACATGTAGACTGCATCTACATGAATAGTACTGCAGTCATTTTCAACTGCCTCTCATCATATAACATTAGAAAGGAATTTAGCTTACTACCAGATTGTACTAATATGAAAAGTGGTCATGTGTGTTGTGGGCCAATATCAGAACAGGGTGCCAGCTGACATACCCGCCTCTCCACTCCCTGCCGTCATTCCTTTTACTGGAAACCTGGGCAGCTGTTCTCTTCACATTCACAGTGACGGTTGACACCTCCTCTAGTCTTTAATTAGAATCAGTTAGCAGTGACACTGACAACAGAGCCCATAAAGGCTTGGAAATCTTTGCTCCAGGCTATGTGACATCACTGCATCTGCTGGATCACCTGTCTTCCAGAATGCTATAAAACAATTACAACTAGTTAGGCTAGTTTCAAATGTTTGATCGGAGAGGAAGGAACATTTTAGGTGCCCCCCTTTGGGTAGGCTAACATATATATTGGGGTTGTCAAACTTGACTCATGATGATGACCTGTTCTACCTGTCCTAACTACCTATCTGAACTACTTTTCTTCTGTCTACCATGGTAGGCTACTAGCCGTCCTACTTTACCAATTTCAGACATCCTTATTTGATGTTTAGCTACATACTTTTAAAATACAGGTATACATACAATATGCAGCATGTCATTACATGGAGACTAATGGTACCCCTATTGGCAACTGTTAAGACCCTCCAGTTCAGTCCTACGCAATGTGTCCCTCTTCTACCATTCCCATCTGGTCAGTGTACTTGTTATCTTTTTGGCAAGAAGGTAAGGTGCTAGACTATGGAACCGAAGGTTTTTTTGACTCTGTTAATGAATCTTATCCAGTCACTCTCTATAAGATTGTTTTTTATTTATGCAATTACATACACCTATTAATAATCTGAAAACAGCAAAAAGATTAGCCCCATTAAATTAGTATACCACTGTTTTTCGCATGTTAAAATGAAACCATATATACCATTATTTTTTCAGTCTCTTTTTTTTAAAATTAGAGACAACCAGAAAATAATGAAATTGTAAATAAAATAATATCAATAAATGAAAAAAAATAAACCTGTAAAAATGTCAGAAAAATGTAATACTTACCATCAGTGCATACACTTTATTACACTTTATATGGCACCTTATTGGTACATTGTACTGTACCTCTATATTGCACCTTCACCCTAACTGGAAATTGTAATAGGTTTATTTTATTGCCTTCTCTGTATATATAATTTTGGCATCCTCTATGTATATATAGAATATTGTAATCCAGCTTCTGTACTCCTGTATTCAACGTCCAGTGTCATTAAGCACTTCACTGCATGTTTATACTGTGTTGACTGTGGTGTGTGTGACAAATAAAACTCTTGACTTGACTTGAGACTACAGTGCCCAAGTATTTAGTGTTGACCTCCTGTTTACACTTAACAATCGTAAGCTTCCTCTGCAAGATTTCATAGGATGCCAATGACCCTTCTACAGTCCCTGGAAGAAGTTTGAGTCAGTAAAGTTCTTTTTTTGAAGGTAGCTGCCAAGAAATCACTTTTTTGGATGGAAACAGGTGAAAGTCTAAGATATATGCTAAATCTCATAATCGGGAATGAAGATCAGTGTGAAATGAACGAATCCAAGTTTGAGGGATTTTTTTGGGTCCAATCATTTACAATATTTACATTGTATATATAGGTCAATTAACATACATTTGACGTTTGCATTATGTTCTGGGAAACAGGATGGTGACCCGAAATGGGATTCACATAGGTCGTTTAGATACTTTGCACATCGTGTTTAATTGTTGTTTAGCTAAAGACACACAATTGAAAACATTTTAGTACCAGTACTGGAACTGTACAATACAGTAATTCATATCTTTGTTCTTTTATGAAACTTGAAACTTAACTGAAAACAAAAGGCAATATTACCATGTTTTTCTGCCCATTGTTATAATTTAAAGACATGAATACCATGTATTAAGAAAGATTTTTTATTTCCTACTACAAATTCTTAACATCTTGGCTGTTCAAGCGAACGACATTGATCAAACAGACATTAACTGCCACAAACCTGTATAAATATAGGCAAAGGCATCTGGGAAAACACAGCTGGAAACACAAAGCTCAAATGAGAAACACAACTGAAACTGAAACTCCAGGGTGGTGGTTCAGCAGTAAAAAGATTATTATCAATTTCTTTCATCAAGCAATTCTAACATGCACCATGTCAGAATTGCTTGATGAATGAAACTGATTATTATTTTTAAAATATATTTATTCGTTTATTTATTTATTATACGTATATAAATACATGCATACATTTTGTTGGCTGTGTTGAGAAATGTTGGCAAAATATATATACATTGCTGCACATGCATAAAACCTGGTATGAGCAGTTTTCCTATGAGCTAATTTAAAGACAACAATGACAAAGGACTGAATAGAAATAGGCATGAAGAATTCCACAAATCCATCCATTGATACGTTGTGGTTAAGGTTGTTTAGTAGGAATAATCTGCCCATCTTTACTCCTCAAAGCATTTTGTCGATACTGCTTTTGTACCAAATCATGATCATAATCACCCACTGACATTACCTGTTTGAAATCACATCATTATTTAGTTTATTTTTTACCTCATTACTAGCCCTAAATTGCCCATGTTCCAACATTTTTAGAATGTATCGCAGGTCTGAAATGCAGGAATGGATGATTATTAAGTAGGGCTCCAATCTGTTGCAGGGCTCACGTACACATACCCCACTTACTCTAGAGACACCAGCTAACCCAATGAATGTCTTTGGAATGGGGAAGAAACCAGAGTAGCTGGAAGACACAGATATGCACAGATATGGGAAGAACATACAAACTCCACACAGATGGAGTCCGGCCAGGAAATTGAACCAGGAATCTGTGTAGCCGTGAGTCAACAGTGCCAAACACCGTGCCACTGATAATACAGTCAAACACATATAAAATTAAATACATATTAATTTAATACTCTATTCGTTAAACACTAGCACATAAGTGCATATATGCATATGAGTATTTCACATTGTACAGTATATGTGTATTTCATTATGTATACCTACACAAACTTGTGTTTTGCTTATGCATGTACAAAGTCGGGGGGTCAAAGACAATGGCGACCCCTGCTGGACCTGTGATAGACTGGTGTCCATGACCAGGACATAATAAATAAAATACAAATGTTTCACTAGATGGGGAATTTGTCAGTTATGTATAGCATAATTTATCATATAACACTTGGGTTGTAGATATCTGTGCTGTAGTATTGCTACAAAATACATCACATTTCCCATAATACCAAACATCAAGGTTACAGCATGATTCTGAAAGCTTTTTTTTTTGCAACTACATCACAGTATGATGACACATTAGCTAAATGGTTTAATGTTTACTCTGCGTCTGTCTGCACTTCTAGTGCATGTATACTTGTAGAACTGTCAAGAAATGTATGATTCAGAGATGAAACCCATATAAATGAATGTAATGATATATTTAAGTGACTACAATAGTAGAGCGAAAGGATAACTTTATTGGGGAAAGCTGTACAGATGAAAGGAGGCTCTGGTACCCTGACAAGCTGCATCTAGCCTGGATACAAGATGAGATATGGTGGGCATTGAGGCAAACAGGTTCTGTATTGTATCCTATGGAACATTTGCCCACAGATGTAGCAGCTGTGCCTGTAGATCCTCATCCATCCCAATATGTTGCTCCAATGCAAAGGCCTCCATACTCGAACCCCACCCTTATTGGATCCCAAACAGACCCTGGATTTGTTGCTAAAGATGATACGGTTCCAGGCTATAGCAGTGCAGGTTTCTCATTCACGACAGTCAACGGCAGGACACATAATGGGCATCGTGACAACAAATTTCCTTTTGCTATGCGCCTGGACTTGGTCCAGGCAGAGACCGGTGTGTAGTGAAGGTGCCACCTGTATCTGGATGGTGGACAACAAAATGTTGGAGCTGCTTGTGCTTGTTGGTGAATCAAATTATCCTCTTAACTGGTGGTCTGTCTGGGCCGTCTGTTGCACTGAAAGTTCACAAGAACACAGTGGCCTACATAATTCTTAAATGGAAGGAGTTTGGAACAACCAGGGCTCTACCTACATCTGGCTGCCCCACCAATAAAGTAATGTGGGGGAAAAGAAACTACCAGAAAGCCAACTATCATTGCAGGACTCCACCAATCTGGGCTTTATGGCAGAGTGGCCAGACAGAAGCCTCTCATAAGTAAAAGAAACATGAATGCCCACCTGAGCTCGCAACAAAACACCTAAACCAGGTGCTACTCATCACCTGCCCAATACTATCCCTACCGTGAAGCATGGCGGTGGCAGCATCATGCTGTAGGAGTGTCTGGGGCAGGAAGACTGGTCAGGGTTGAGGGAAAGCTGAATGGAGCAAAGTACAGAGATATTCATAATAAAAACCTGATCCAGAGCACTTGGGACCTTAGACTGGGCCAAAGGTTCAACTTCCAACAAGACAATGACCTTAAACACACAGCCAAGACAACACAGGAGTGAATTAGGGACAACTCTGTGAACGTCCGTGAGTGGCCCTGCCAGAGTCCTGAATTGAACCCAATCGAACATCTCTGGAAAGACCTTCAAAGGGCTGAAGTAGGCAACAGTAACTCAAAAATCCACTCCATACAACTGAGGTATGCAGCATAACATCTCTGAACATATGACATGTCAAACTTTGCTGTAGATGGGCTACAGCAGAAGACTATGCCAGGTGCCACTCCAGTCAGCAAAGAACAGGCAACTGAGGCTACAGTTTGCACAGGCTCACCAAAATTGGACAACAAAAGGTTGGATAAACATTGCCTGGTCTGATGAGTCTTGATTTCTTCTGTGACATTCAGATGGTTGGGTTAGAGTTTGGTGTAAGCAACATGAAAGCATGAATCCATCCTGCCTTGTATCAACGGTTTATTCTGGTGGTGGCGTAATAGTGTGGGGGATTTTTTTTTGCACACTTTAGGCCCCTTGATACCAACTGACCGTCATTTAAAGACCACAGCCTACCTGAGTATCGTTGCTGATCATATCCATCCCTCTATGGCCACAGTGTACCATCTTCTAATGGCTACTACCAGTAGGATAACGTGCCTGGTCACAAAGCTGAAATCATATCAAACTGGTTACTTGAACACAACAATTAAATCACTGTACTAAAATGACCTCCACAGTCACCAGATCTCAATCCAATGAGCGCCTTTGGTAGGAACGGGAGATTCGCATCATGGATGTGCAGCCCACAAATCTGCAGCAACTGTGTGATGCTATCATGTCAATATGGACCAAAATCTCTGAGGAATGTTTTCAGCACCAAAAGGAGGCATATTCAATCGGTATTTCATATTCAAAATGTGGTTTAGACCTGTTTGTGGTTTGGATCTGATCTGAATTACACCAGCAAATTCTAAAGTGAGAGGTCAGGATATGTGAATATAAAATTAACCTTAAAAGTATGTGGGTCATGCAGCAAAACAGCCCTAAACACGCAAGTCGTTCAACCAAAGAATGGTTAAAGCACAAAAATGTTTAATGTTTTGTAATAGTCAAGTCAAACCCAATACCCTTAACCCAATACATTTGGGAAGGACCTGAATTGAGCAGTTCATGTGAGGAAACCCAACAACATCCCAGAGTTGAAGGTGTTCTGTACAGAAGAATCGGCCAAAAGTACTCCAAGTCATAACTGATCATAAGTTACCAGAAACATTTAATTGCAGTTATTGCTGCACAGGGGTGTTACGACAGATACTGAAAGCAAATGTTTACATTCGTTTGTCACTCACAGATCATACTGTATTTTTTGTCTCATTTATTCAGAAGTGCCGCTGTACACAGATGAAGTGCAAATGGCGGAACGATGGCGCCATCGTGTGGACACTTTTTATGGAACGGAAGAGATTTGAGATTTTCTGGTTTCCGGAGAACTTTAATACTGTAACCAAAGCTGCCGTACAGGTAAAACTAATTATCTATAGCAGGTGTAAGCATGCCCTAAACGGGACGACAGTCTACTGCAGGGCTGGGTATGAGTCTCTGTGGCAGTGCCTCCCCTCACTTAGGCAATAGTGTCTGCATATGATGCCTGACCTGCCCAGAAGGCACCTCAGGGGGACATGGACACTATAGTTCATTTCATGAAATATACATTGAGTGCAATTTTAAAATATTCAACTTTTGTTTGAACCTTTCTGTTTGAAATATTTTGGCAGGAAACACTCAGAATCACTGTACATTTTGCTAAAAATATGGATGTCTTGTAAAGGTGATTTCAACTACAAATTTCCAAAAGGAGTGATAAAATGTGTAATGCAACTATACATATATTAATTAGTCAAAATGAACAGCTAAAATATATCAACTTTCTAATTAAAGTAGCCAATAGAGTGAATATTTTGCATTTAAAAGGCACCACTCTGCCAACTTCTGTTTTGGCTTTTGTGTTGTTTTTTCCAAGATAACACTTATTAGTCTTATTTAACAGATCAACTGTATAAGATAATAAATTGAGCAAATTCTTTTGACCACACATATTTCGGGTGTTTTTTTTGTTTTTGTTTACGCTCTGCAGTGGTGTCACATGACAAGGAGTCATCAACACAAGAAGTCTCAAGGACTTACATTTTTATTTTGCTTACCTTGTATGCTGTATACTTCCTGCTGTATAAGGTCAGTAACATTATATTTAGTTCTGTGTCTATTATTTCCCATCAAATAACCTTACAGCATACCACAACCTACAAAAAAGGCCAGAGTCATTTAGAACCAATACCACTATTACTCAATACCACTGTGTCAATACAAATATTACTCATTACCACTGTTTCAGTACAACCATACAACTACTTCAATACAACTGGAGGCCTCTGGCTGTTTCTTCAGTTGTTTTAACAACATCGATCTTCACTTATTTCATTTTCTATTTTTTACTTTTCATGATGGGTAAAATCTTATCTCACTGTAGTGGTGCATGCAGCGCATTGATTCGCTCCCACATTGGGCATGCTGATACAGAGGAACTTTTCATATTTCTTAGAACTGTGCCCCCTTTGTCACAAAAGAACTAGAGACAATTGTAGTTCTACTCTATAACCATGTGTATAGGGACTTTTTAGCTCCTACTTCAAGCCAGGGTCTTTTCTTAGTGCATAGGAACCCTGAGTGATGTAGGTATGTGGTGATTGGTCCAAATGTTAAGAGCATGGTGATTGGTGCAGTGACGCAAGTGTATAGTGATTGGTCTAGACACAAGCGCCTGCATTAAGCTCAGTCCCCATTTTTAAATATGTACTCCATAGCTGTATAAACAACAGATCTTCACTCTTAAAATGAAAAACAAAACAAACAAAAAAACAACAATAGAGACAAATGGACTGGCAGTGAAGTACAGGCTTAACTGAGCCTGTATGTGACAGAGGAGATACAATGCTATTTTGGACACAGCGTCCATTTTTTCAAAAAAAGATCTGGGATACAGCTTCGTCTGACCATAATACACATTTATACTGTGTGATGGTGCATCTCAGATGCCTCGAAGCCCAGAGAAGTTGACACTGCTTCTGGACATGGTTAACATAAGGCTTCTTTTTTGCCCAGTAACATTTTAAGTGGCATTTGTGAATGTAACTCTGTATTCTAGTGCTTGACAAAGGTTTGATAAAGTAATCCCTTGCCCATTGGTTCTATCAGCTATTGATGAATGACAATTCTTGATGCTGTGCCGTCTGAGGGATCGGAGATAACCCCTCTTCAGTTTAGGCTTGTGCCCTTGCTCTTTACGGACTGAAATTCATTTACATAAATTCTCATTGTACATAGGTATAGCGACAATAAAGGCATTCTGTTCTATTCTATTCTATTCAAAGACTCAGCCTTTCATGAATACTGCTTTTGTACCAAATCCTGATTATAATCACCTGTTAACATCACCTGTTTGAAACCACATTATTATTCTTTTTTTTTTTTTACCTCATTACTAGACCTAAATTTCCCCATCACAATTTTTTTTGGAATCTGTTGCAAAAATGGATGACTATTAGCAAATGAACTGAAGTTGATGAGGGCAAAAACTGAAATAACTTGTCTGCAATGAAATAAATGTCAAAGGAAATGTAAGGAACTTCTTTAGGGCGGCACAGTGGTTAGGACGGTAACTCTTATGCAACGGCACGAAAGGCACGAAAGGAGGACCCTGGCGTGGAACTGGAACGGGACTGTTAATGATTGCCGAATGCAGGTATAGAAAGATCTCTGAGAAGCCCACTGTAGACTGTGAGCGGAGGGTTTGCTCTGAAACATGGCGTCTAACGCGCTTTCCGGTTCAGGTCGTGCACTTCTGCGATGTTTAGGGAATCAGGCGTGCTGGAAGCGAAACTGCTGTGCACGTACTGTTCTGGATGCAGTCGCTGGAAGGTTTTACCACACCGGGAGTGCGGGAGCGCCAGGTCGAGGATCAGACTCATGGCGAACAGTGGACCTACGCAGTGACACGGTGACTCTACCCGGAGCAGCAATGCGCGGCGCCATGGCACAGGCTTTGGTCGGAGATGACGTGTTCGGCGAAGATCCCACCGTTAATGGTTAGATAAATTTCACAGGCTTTAATTACAGCAGTGCATAATAATCATAGTGTTCAAATTATAGCTTATTACTTAAGACAAGGCTGACAATCGATTCCGTTCCGCAGCGTATAACAATTATTTGGTCTACATTTAATTCTGCAACGTCCACATTACGCCCGTAGATTGCGCTGTTTAGTCAATTTTTAATTATCCGAGTTGGCTCTTCGTGCAGTTGTTTGTTTGTTTTTTTAATTATTTTTGTATTTCTTACTTTTGTGACTCGTTGCAAAACCTTTTAAAAACCATCTTCAACATTTAAAATAGTTGTAATCGTTGTATGATTTATTAGACTGTCAAATATCTTTGTACAAATTGTGTACAAATGTTTAGATGGTATAGCCTACTGTAGCATACTCAGATAGAACTCGTTTGCTAACCATCTCAGGTACATGTTGATCATCAACACCTTTTATAAACACGTCACGGAGCTTTATTAAAAATGTCAGTGTTTGTTACTCACTTAAACTGAGATGGTTATCAAATACGGGGTAGCTCTGTGAAGTCACAACTCCAGTGAGGAAAGGATCAAATCCCAGCCCAGCTGCCTATGTGGAGTCTGTGTTCACCCCTTGTCTGTGTTGGTTTGCTACAGGTACTCTGGTTTCCTCCCACATTCCAAACATGTGGTAGGTCAAATGGAGTTAGAAGAAGTAAGTTAGGGGTGTATGATAATATCTTAATTGTTGTTTTAACAATGTGCGAGCTGAGAATATAGAGTATGTCACTTTCTTTGCAAAACAAACAAACAAAATCAAAACCACGCCTTAAGAGTTCACCTATTTACTACGTCATGTAGCCAGGTAGGATAGACTACTGCTAGATAGGGTGCATGCAGCGTCCTATTGCCACAAGTAAAGCACCGTTCTACCAAAAAGCACATGACCGAAGTTAAAAATGATTAAACACTGTGCCAGCCTCACAGTCTGCGTCGTTAGATTTAATTGCTAGATGTGACTCATCTTCAGTTGCATGGAGTTGGTCTGGCTTTGAAAAGCCAGCTGTTGCTCAGAATATCTGCCAACTATGTTGGAAATCGGTTGCCATTAAAGACGGCTCGACAGCTATGTTATTTCACCAACAGCAAACTAACCACCATGCAAAATATGAAGATTATGATGAACTTTGATGTCCATGACAGGCCTCAACCAGACAAGGTGTCAGAACAAAAACACACTCAGAAAACCTTAGTGGAATCATTCTGCAAAAAAGTGCCTTACAAGAAGAAAGGCAGCAGATGACAAGGCATAACAAACTATGTCACCAATTGTATTGTGAAAGGCTCGATGCCAATTTAAGCAGTTGATAGAGATGGGGTTAGACAACTTTGGAATACTTTAGACCCAAGATATACCCCGTCTGGCTGAAAATATTTCGGTCAAACACATTTTGTAAGAATGCAAAGAATCCTCTAATTATCGTTAATGACAACATCCCAGAACATATCGAGATACACACCCATAGAGTGAGTGAGTGTGTGTCCTGTGATGGATTTTTTACCCTTAACCTAGTTAAGGGGTTTGTTCCTGCCTTGTGCTGCCGCCCCTGCCCGAGAGGGGGTTAAAGCCGAGGAGTGTACTGTACCGTGACGTTTCACATGCCACTGGCTTTTCCTACATGACAGTGGCACGTGCCACTGCCACAAGCGCCTCCTAGCGGTGCATGACAGTTACTGCAGTGGCTTGGCTTGCATGTCAATGGAAAGGCCAGTGGCACGTGCCACTGTCACAAGCGCCTCCTAGCGGTGCATGACAGTTACTGCAGTGGCTTGGCTTGCATGACAATGGCAAAGTGACAGTGCCAATGAAGCCATTGCAGTAACTGTCATGTACCGCTAGGAGGCGCTTGTGGCAGTGGCACGTGCCACTGGCCGTCCATTGGCATGCCAATGAAGCCATTGCAGTAACTGTCATGCACCGCTTGTGCCACTGCCATGTAGGAAAAGCCAGTGGCATGTGAAACGTCACGGTACAGTACACTCCTCGACTTTAACTGCTGCTGCCCTGCCCCTTCCCCATCACCTCATCCAACCTCAAACCTGCATTTTGCCACACATTCCATTTCAAAACTGCATTATTGATTTGCTCAAAGACAGTGTGACAATGTAATAATTCATGAAACGACAATGCTTCTACTACATATATAGAGTTTTCAAGAATAATGAAAAACGGACTTTTGTAAACCAAACCTTACAGTACTTCTAACTTGATTGGATAACGATTAAATATCGCCATCTACAGGCATAATGTTGTCCATGCATTATTATTTGAGGTGAGCTGGAAAAGCTGATAGTAATACAGTAGAAGTGCAGAACCTCAAATGGTTGTAGTGTAATGTAGTTGTCTGTTTGAAAGGTAAAGGCATTGGCCATTTATACATTTATACTATGCACGTTCACTTTGTGCACATTGTTGGCATAACAATGCTGACTGTAGCTACTGCTTAGATTTACTTTTCCAATGGTCATTTGGTAGTCACCTTGCTATCCAACCATGCTTAAAAAACAGCAATGACCAGCATATATTGTGCTGGTCAACTAGCAACACCATACAAGTTCCAAGCTGATTTATGCTGGTCTGGTACTAGCTAGTGTTGTAGTCAAGAGCACTAGAGCTAAGAGCAAGACCGGGACATATTGAGTCCGAGTCAAGACCAAGACTTTTAGTAGTCCAGTCTGAGTCAAGACCAAGATCAAGAGTGGCCGAGACCGAGATGAGACAGAAACCAGATAAATATTTTTTTCATCATTCAAGAATAAAAAAAATAAAAATAAATTGTCATTTACTTTACATTCATTATACATTATATCATATAATATAATTATAATTATTAATAAATAATATTTAATAGTAGAATTTGTAAAATATAATGTATAGACTCAAATTATTATTATTATTATTATTATTATTATTATTATTATTATAGTCTTATTATAACTTTTGGAAGCAAATGATGGTGATGATTCTGCTTTCCTTCTTCTGTCAAATTTAATCAGAGGTCACCACATAAAGTCAACTGAATATAGCCAACAACATCCATTCTATCTGTTTTTATTATTAAATGTGAAAGCAGACTAATAACAATTCTAGATTTTGCGGACATGGTAAAGTGAGTGGGCAAAAATGCACACAAAGTCTTAACGTCAGATGATTTAAAATTAAAAGTGTTCACTGATTGGATACTGAAAGAGAAGAGCAGTAACTTGTTTTTCCCTGTTTGCCAATATGAGGGCAGATTTTATTTACATTACTAGAGAATGGACTGATTTATTCTGCTTGAAAGGATTGTTGATATTCCTCACATGAACCACTTCCACAGCATTTCTGTTGGACTAATTTTAGGACTTGGACATTCTACAACTTTATTCTTATTTAACTATTTTGGGTAGAACGAATTGTGTTCTTTGTGGAGAGCAGTGGCTTTCACCTGGCAGCCCTGTCATGCACCTCATTGTTGTTCAGTGTTCTCCCGTTGGTGGTCACATTGGCATTAACATTAGCCAATGTGAGTGAGAACTTTAGTTGCTTAAAAGTCTTAATTGACGACTTCTACATGCATTGCTCTTGGAATGATCTTTATTGGTCATCACTCCTGGGGTGAGAACAATGGTCTGAAATTTCCTCCATTTGCATACATTTACATTTTACATTTACATTTATGTCACTTAGCAGACGCCGTTATCCAGATCGACTTACAATTGGTACAATCTTACAATCCAAGCAATTGTGGGTTAAGGGTTTTGCTCAAGGACCCAACAGTGGCAGCTTGGCAGAGTTGGGATTTGAACCCTGGACCCTCTGGTTCATAGTCCAGTATCCTAACCGCTAAGCTACCACAGTCCACAATGGACCTCATTCACGAAAGGTAAGCAGAATGAATTTGCACGTAAATCATTAATAAACCGCATTTTTTGTAAATGAACAGATTCATGAAGATATTCGTAGTCCCAAAATGTTAGTACGCACAGCTAAAATCTACACGTAGTCCTCAGCACGCATAAACTGTTCGTAACGAATGAAAGACACCAAAAGCTTCATTAGACATGACTGCACTTGAATTAAAGTACTGAGTAAATAATAAAAATGATTAATATTACAATTCTATAATACATTAAAAATAAAAGTAAACTAAATTACACATAAGCACTTTTCCAACTAGCTGAGACTGAAGAAGTCAATAAGATGAGTGACAAAACGTATTTTCCACAAAACCTTTTGTCCACACGAACTGATACGATACGAACGAGGTCTGTCCCAACACTATTTCCTACGCCCTGTCGTTCACCTCTGGATCTCCTGATTCGTACAACGACTGAGCCCCTTGGCGGGCCCAGTCTACCATTATCCCTAACACTGCTTGGAACCGGGGGGTACAGCACGCGAGAGGCGGGTGAGGTCTCCAGCAATGACCGCCATGAGATAGAGATGGCCAAGCTGTAGCAGCGCAGCATATCGTTTGCTAAGGAAAGACTGCGGCACCTGCCAGCGCTCAGGAACGTTCTTAAATACCTGAGCGCACAGTTGTCGCAAATCTAATAATAAGCGCCGATTAAACTAGGCGTAAGGGTGCTCACGGTCACTGGAGCGACCTCAGAACATCCACCAAACCGACACTGCCATATAGCGTCGTCTTGGGGGATCGTTGAATCTGGCTTGAATATAATTCAAATTTTAAATATATTCATAGTAAATATATATTAATCTTCAAGGTATGATGTTTGGCATATTAAATAGTATTTTTCTTTCCTTGTGCAGCATATCCTGTGTTTTACTTAACATAAAACACTACTCATATGATGCGTTAGGTTGGTTGTGAGCAGGTTAGTTTAAACGAAGCCTACCCCACTGCATCAAGGCACAATGATCTAGTTATGCATTTGCAAATATAAATAAGAAAAGATGACAGTTATGTCAATATGCAATTGATCTGTTATATGAAATGTTGTCTTCCTCGGACGCACACAGCTCGACTGGTAGACAATTGTTGAGTGGTCTTAAGAGATCGTTGGCACATCGGTAAGAAAACATAAGGGCTAGAAGCAGTGCTTAATTTGTAACATATGAGGTAAGGGAACACCGGGCGTGCCATGATTTGATAAGTGGGCATTAAGTGCAAAGATCCCGGAGTGGTTAAACACAACTGTGCTTAAAGTTCAACACCGAAGACAGTAGCCGATCAAAATAGAATATCTATATCAAGGAAAAAGACTTGTCATTGTCTTAACATTCAGTGCTGTTTTCATTTCACCATTTCCAAACCTCGCTCTCCTGAAGCGTGACTGATGATCAAAGAAAATGAGCCGTTTGGGTTTTTGGAAAGAATGAATGTCGTCCCTATGCGGCGTTCGTGAATCTGGCAGAAAGTTTTCGGAAATGTCCATTTACGTGTCATTTACTGGCAGTTTTCACGTCTTTTTTAGGAAGCTTTCATGAATGAGGCCCAATCTGTCTGACTGTGAATTTCTGGAGTCCAAACTCTTTGGAGATGGTTTTGTAATCTTTTCCAGACTTATTAGCAGCAACAGCTGTTTTTTTGAGGTTGTCAGAAATCTCTGTTGTTTGTGGCTTGATAAACTTCTACAAGCAATACGGGATGTTGGCGCAAGCAATTAGTGTGGATGCCTCACAGCTCCAGAGAGTCCCAGTTCGATCTCAACCTTGGACTTTGCCTGTGTGGAGCATGCATGTCTTCCCCATGTCCGTATTGGTTTACTCTGGTTTTCTCCCACATTCCAAAGACATGCATTAGGTTATTTGGTTGCTCTAAATTGGCCCAGTATGAATGTGTCTGAATAGTATCGATGTAACCCTGCTCCTGTCGTGAATAGCCATTGATGCTGTTGCGATGTTACACAAACAACACACAAACATGTTGTGAGGATCAAACTTTTATATCTTTGATGGATACTCTAAATACAGTAGTGAGCCCACCCACAACTGATTGCCATCCCACTGATTGACAACACCTAACTTTAATTTCATCTTCAAATGACCTGCTAATCGTAGAGGTTCACATACTTTTGCCAGATATGTAATATTGGACCATTTGTCTATAATAATAATAATTTTGTTTGAGTTCTTTTTGAGTACTTTTGGCCATGTGTGAAAATCTGTTTTGGTCATGTTTATGCAGAAATATAGACAATTCTCAAGGGTTCACATAATCAAGCGCCACTGTATATGCCACTCTTATTTTCGTATCACTGCAGTGCTGAGTGCAGCTCACAAGACAAGTAGCTGTGCTTGTGTCAGTAATTAAACACCTACAACAAAAGTGCAAAGTGCATTTTATATGGTTGGTTTACCTGACAGCATGGTCAGTGAGTAAACTAGAAATACAACATATAGTTACTACCATAAGATACAATGGTAAAAAACATCATAGTAATACTATTGTTGAATATGCAATAAACATAATGCCATTTTTTTTTTAGACCGCTATGCATCAACGTTTTGAATACAATGCATACAATAATCTAGGTTTTATTGACCACAGTACTCTATTCTAAATTTGCAGGGAGTGATTTTACAACTTTGTTGTTGTTTTCAGACAAAAATGTTTTAAAGAGTAACCACTCATCCTCTGTCATCAGATCAAGGGTCCATAGATACCTGTGGCGAATTGGCTGTCAAGTGTGTAGTTTGTTTTGATTAAAGTGTTGTCATTCCCTCTCTTGCCCTGGTCACCATTGAAAGAGACCATCATGAAGCACTGATCCTCGTGTGGTGCCAACTTGTAACGAGTGTAGCTGCTTTACTTGAGGGTGTTTGTGCTAGTGTAAGTTTTTGAGGTTGTAACATTTAGGATTGTCAGCACACTCAAGTTGGCTAGTTATGGAATGACAAAAACGAGGGTAAATTCCGAAGCAAAACTAGTAAGTTAGCAACGTTTTCGAATCGGGAGATGTGTTGGACGAAGACGCATATGTAGACACTTACATCCTTTAGAACTTTCTCAAAAATCGACAGTGGCGCCTTAAAATGCGTGCGTCTAATGTATGAATTAATTCTGGTTGTTGGCCTTCTGACCTAGAACCGCTTTGTAGATGGGCTACACGGCGCTCATAAATCGTGTCAAAATGTTTTAGCCGGCCTTGGTAAGTTTCCGAAGCTTACGGCCACCGTAGGCGCACTTAGAGGAGTAATACGGTATGTACCTTTCAGCATTAGGTACGTCATTCCATTCTTTATTTTCGAAGCGGTTTCAAACTCACCGCGATTCATTCACGCAGTACAACATGGACATAGAGGCAGCTGTGAGAGAATTCAACATTAACGAATCATGGTACGGCAGTGGAGTAATCATGAAGACGCCCTGCCCAGGGTAATACCAACGGAGCTTCCACGAACTTAAGTTTTGGTTTCATTTTCATCGCCTTAGTAAACCTGTGCGCTTTATAGTCCCGAAAAATACGTATATCAAAGCTAGCTTATAACTCATATCGGGCAATTGTATCATATCCGATTAACTTAATGCATGTCTTTGGGGACTTGAGGAATGCAGACATGGGGAGACTGCAAATCCACACAGATGGAGTTCAAAGGCAACAGGAAAAAGTGGGGGCCGGGAAAAAGGCCCGGGGGGGGGACAGAAGAGGAGGGGGGGGAAGGCATGCAGATTCGGAAGAACAAAGCGGCGTGGACGAGAGAATGGAAGTCTGAAATGGCGGACATTGGGAAGGACCTGGGAGAGAAGTTGGATGCAGAATGAGAGAAAACGCGTGCGAGTTAAGAAGCAAGTGGGAAAAGATTGAAAAGAAAGAGTGAGGAGAGAAATATTGGGAGGTCGCGGATGGGGAAATAAGCTAAGGGGGATAGCAGGAGATAAGGGAGGTGGCTTATAAGGAGGAGGATAGAAGAGACCTAGGTACAGGGGGGAGAGGATAAAAAAGGGAAGTGGCAAGGAGGTCAGGGTCGAACCAGGGATGCTTTAGCTGGCCAGGCAAGCGGTTAACCCGCTGCCCACGGTGCCACCCTTACTGATGGTGTTTAATACTTACTGTTCAACTCAAGACCAAAAAACATGTCATGGTGCTCAGGAACTGAGCGTGATGAAGGGCTAGCACACTGGTGTCTAGGTTTCCTCACACGCCAATTCCCCATCCATGTCTGGCTGGGACTGGGTCAGCAATGGTAAACCTAGTCAGTGTCTAAAAAACATATTGGAACCATTGAAGAATAAGGTCAACCGGCACTTTTCAAGTATACTAGAATTGTATATAAAATTTACTACCCTGGAATTTTACATGACGAATTATAGATTTGGTATATCCTATATGTTCAGCTTTAAGAGCGTGACGGAATAATTAACATATCTCTTGAATTTATGGAGGTTAGTGTAATTCCACGTTTTCAATTTTATCTACTGCCGTGTTTTGCTGTTACTGATTTTTGGATCGAAATTTGTTTTTGGATACATTATTCGTCTGCTTTTAGTATCATAAGTGGAAGGAGTGTGGGTTTTTAAAGTAGAGTAGGCCAGCCCTGTCAACAGTAGACATCTGCTTCAATAAGAGTACAAACTGATTTTTAGTGCCCCTCTGGCCAGCATCATTTCTTTTAACCGCCTCTTAATGCACACTTTAAAATATGTGCCTGCAACTTTCTTATTATGGACCCTGCAAGCGACAACTCTTGTGTATACATGCGGTTCTGTCCTTCATAGTGTTGTTCTAGGCAGCTACCTCTATCGTCTCTGTAACGAACCCAGAACCTATCCCACTTAATTCACAGAGCGTATAGAGACCAATAATGTACATGGTGCTGTCAAGATCAGTGATATAGCCCATTCATGAATCTCTTTTCTGAACTGATCTCTGCCTGCCTACTGCCCCCCAGAAATGCCGGGGGCCTTCGTAACTCTGATAACTTTCTTTGTCAGGAAACAATGAGAAAGGCATGAACAATGTTGGAGAGGGAAATGGCATTGCAATAGTTTTCGATTTATGAAATTGATACTGTGATTTTCAAAAATTTGTCAATAATTGGCAGTGATTATTATTCACTGGAAAATGTGTACATAGGATTCAAATCAAGGCTGGCATATGAATAACATAGTTAAATATTTAAGTATTTTATTTGTATTGCAAATATTTTTAATGTCAAACATTACAAACTGACTAAAAATGAATGTTATAGCATTGTATTATACAGTATGTCCTTTCTTTATACAGAGCTTGGTTGTGCCAGTTTAAATAAGCTGGTGTTGGCATATTGATATTATTAATCCTCTACTTTGATAGTTATAGCAATACATTAAAGTGTAAAATTTTTAACCTTGATGTTTCGTTTCAGTATGTTTAATGAAATTATGAAGTGCATTAAATGTTGCTGCTCTAAGGATAATATTACTTGTGGTTCAAACTAGGGGTGTGCGACATGTATCCTCTACAATAACATCTTAATTGTTGTTTTAACAGTGAGAAAGGTGATATTATTATTATTATAGTATGGTATTATCGAGCATCACACTCTACATCGATAGATTTATTTGCTCACTCATGATCACTCGCATGGAGCTTTTGGCTTTAAATAGATGTTTGTTGCTCAAAATATGTCAATCTGAAAATTATATTGGAAATCGGTCGCCGATAAAGACAGCTCGACAACCCAGTTATCCCCCCATGCATAATATGGAGATTATGACACACCTATTTGTCAAGTGCACTGTCAAGGACAGGTATGGCTTGGATGTTCTGCTTGACCATAAATCTGTTGTTGTGGGAACATGTGAAAATGTCCTCCAGTCTTTGCTTGAGTGCTTCAGTGTTAATTTTCAAATAAGACCTGTATTTCTAACATTTCCTTCAATATCATCAATGGAAATTAATATCCTATTAATATTAGCAAGCTACTACAATGTAAGACTTTTCACACATTTTTGAAGATTACTAAATATTGTCCATTTATCATTATCGATAAATCCCAGAAAATAGTAAGATACCATCTTTTTGAAAGTATCACACACCCGTAGTTCAAAAATAGTTTTACATTTGTAGCCATTGTGATACGACCAGTGTGTGCTTTCTGGCTTGAGAAAGCATGAGGAGTTATCAACCCTGGGGTTCAATGTTCCCTTAGTGTCAGGATAAGGAATGAGAAGATTTACACAGTTAATTTGGATGGCCTTTAGTAGTGATCTCATCATCAACTCATACCATGAGTACACAGGCATTCTGGTCCCCATCGCTTCTATAATTACCTGATATTTTTTTTCTCTCTCTGGTTTTTGCAGAGCTCCAGAAAATGGCAGCTGAGATGTTTGGTATGGAGGCAGCTTTGTTCGTCCCCACGGGGACCATGAGCAATCTGATTGCAGGTAAGATTGTAAATGGTGCACAGAGATCATTTAAAGTCATTCCCGCTCGTTATTGGTTAGAAATCAGACAGGGGTGATATTTTATTTATTGCTCCTTGCATATGAGGAGACAGACAAGCAAAGTTCTTTATAAGATCATGGTTCTCTGACAGTGTGTCCCATTAAACCTGTCTCCTGATAAAGTGATTCTTATTAGACAAATAACCACTTGATACAACTGAAGTATGCAGAAGAGCATCGCTGAATGCACAACACATTGAACCTTGAAGCAGACGGGCTACTGCAACAGAAGACCACACTAGGTGCCACTCCCGTCAGCTAAGAAGAGGCAGCTGAGGCTACAGTTTCCACAGACCCACCAAAATCTAACTATGGAAGATTGGACAATGTTGCTGGTCTTGATTTCTGATGGAAGGGTCCGAATTTGGTGTAAACAACATGAAAGCATGAATCCATCCTGCCTTGTATCAACGTTTCAGGCTGCCGGTGGTGGTGTAATGGTGTGGTGGATCTTTTCTTAGCACACTTTGGGCCCCTTAATACCAGTTGACCATCATTTAACTGATTACAGCCTACCTGAGTATTGTTGCTGAGCGTGTCCATCCATTTATGACCACAGTGTACCATCTTCTACGCACCATACTCAAATGGCTTCCACAGTCACCAGATCTCAATCCATTAGAGAACCTTTGGGATGTGGTGGAACAGGAGAGTCGCATCATGGATGTGCAAACGACAAATCTACAGCAACTGTGCGATGCTATCATGTCAATGTGGACCAAAATCTCAGAGGAATGTTTCCAGCACCTTGTTGAATTTATGCCAGGAAGAATTAAGGCAGTTTGAAGGCAAAAGGTGGTCTAGTCCGACACTAACACAGTGTTCCTAAAGAAATTGCCAGTGAAGGTATGTTTTATTCATAAAGTCATTTGTAAAGTTGGACACCTGCCGTGTTACAGGTCAGAGCCTCTGAATCCTCTAGCATGAAAAACCATGTGACACAACATCTGGAACACACACCCGCACACCTGAACTTTCAGTATCATTTCAACTTTTCAATATCAAAGGTCCAGTTTTATGGTTTCTTGGTAATGAAAGTCCAGTTGTTTGAAAGTGAAAGTCCAATATTTACCATGTTGCGCATCACTGGAGGTTCCCAAGTCTCACAGTACTACTACCCATCTGCTTGTACCCATTTTTCACCTCTATGGAAAAAAATGAATATAGGCTTTCTTAGCTGATGCAATGAAGTAATTATGTTAGGGAACACGAGTGAAATGTATCATCTAATTTTTAGCTACTGATTAATTACATTTGATATGTAATTAGACAGAGAAAAGTGTTTCAATTAATTTTTTGGCCAAACTGTGATTTTAAGCTCAACAATGTTCAGCCCTACAGCTATCACAGCTATGAGCTATCTCTCTTTTTTTTTGTCAGTCATGGTGCACTGCAGAGAGAGGGGTGATGAGATGATATTGGGTGATCTGTCTCATGTACACATCTATGAGCAAGGAAGTAGTGCACAGGTAGGACTCACAGATCCTCAATTGCTAATATACAGTTAAGTATGTGAACCCTTTAGACTGTTCTATATTTCTGCATGAATATAACCTCAGATTTTCACACAAGTTCTAAAAGTGGATAAAGAGAACCCAGTTAAACCGATGAGAAATATTATACTTGATCATTTATTTATTGAGGAAAATGATACGGTATTGCAGTGCTACTGCATGTGCTTGTGGCAAAAGTATCAGGACCTCAGACAAAAAGCTGGTCAGTCGGCTGGAAAAGCATACAAAACCATATCTAAAGAGGTTGGACTTAATCAATACACAGTCCGACAGATTGTGTACAAATGGAGGAAATTCCAGACCATTGTTCCCCTCCCCAGGATTGGGCGACCAACAAAGATCACTCCAAGAGCAAGGCGTGTAATGGTTGACGAGGTCACAAAGGCCCCCAGGGAAACTTCTAAGCAACTGAAGGCCTCTCTCACATTGGCTAATGTTAATGTTCATGAGTCCGCCATCAGAAGAACACTGAACAACAATGGTGTGCGTGGCAGGGTTGCAAGGAAAAAGCAACTGCTCTCCAAAAAGAACATTACTGCTCGTCTGCAGTTTGCTAAAGATCACGTGGACAAGCCAGAAGGCTATTGGAAGAATGTTTTGTGGACGTATGAGACCAAAATAGAACTTTTTGGTTCATGCAGTAAGACAACGACCCTAAGGACACAAGTCGTTCTACCAAAGAATGGCTAAAGAAGAATAAAGTTAATGTTTCTGGAATGACCAAGTCACAGTCCTGACCTTAATCCAATCGAAATGCTGTGGAAGGGCCTGAAGTGAGCAGCTAATGTGAGGAAACCCACCAACATCCCAGAGCTGAAGCTGTTCTGTACAGAGGAATGGGCTAAAATTCCTCCAAGCCGGTGTGCAGGACTGATCAACAGTTACAGGAAACGTTTAGTTATAGTTATTGCTGCACAGGGGGGTCACACCAGATACTGAAAGCAAAGGTTCACATACATTTGCCACTCACTACTTTTCCTCAATAAATAAATAACCAAGTATAATATTTTTGTCTTGTTTATTTAACTGGCTTCTCTTTGTCTACTTTTAGGACTTGTGTGAAAATCTGATGATGTTTTAGGTCATATTTATGCAGAAATGTAGAAAATTCTAAAGGGTTCACAAACTTTCAAGCACCACTGTATAAACAATAAATGCTGAATTATACCAGCAAATTCCCAAGTTGAGGTTGTTCTGTATGGAGGAATGGGCTAACATTACCACAGACATTTTGTTGCAGTAATTGCTGCATAAGTGATTCACACTAGATACTGAAAAAAAGGCTCACAAACCTTTGCCACTCACAGATATATGATATTGAATAATTTTCCCCAGTAAATATATGCTTTTGAGCAACCATGATATTCTGTCTCATTTCTTTAATTGGGTTCTGTTTATCAGCCTTTAGGACTTAAATCCGATGAGGTTTTAGGTTTATATTTATGCAGAAGTATAGAAAGTTGTAAAGGATTCACAAACTTGCAAGCACCACTGTATGTATTTGGCATGCTTTTAACTATAATGCTTTTATTAACAATTTTGATGTTCTTTCTCATTCTAAGTCATAATCTGCTGAAGAAAATAAGCACACAATATGATTTGAACATCTTGTTGCTCCTGCAGAGCACATTCAGATGTACATGTATGTTATCCTTGTGATTAAGTAGTGTTGGATGCTCATGAAAATGATCTGATGCATTTCACTAGCTGGCTGGTGTTCACTCCACGACTCTCACACTCTGCCGCCTGACGAACGTTTGATTCTGGAGCACTGAAATCAAAGATTACGCCACGGTTACCCTGATGCTCCACTACCCCCCGTTCACTCTGGTGTGTGTAAACACACGCACCACATCATGGGTGGACGTGTCTCACTCCCCCTCCTCCTTCCTGCCGGAGGTTTGAGACATTGTACTACAAAATCTCAAAATTATTGACTTAGGATTCCAGATCCAAATGCAGAGTTCAGGTTTTAACTGGATTATCATTTTGTCCATTAAGAGCTGCAGTATTCAGGAAGATGTTAGGCCATTGCAGAAGTTAAATTACTGGTGAGGTCACGGCAAAAAATATGCAAAGCAGGCCAGTAAATTTAATCAAATTCATTAGACATGGAGTGCTAGTAAAGTTGGCAAAAGAGCAATTGAAACATAGTTTGAAATTGGTTGATTGGTATTCAGATTGTCTGCTGTACTTTCCCCATCAGCTGCACTCTGTAGCAGAAACACATGGGCTTGCAGTGCATATGGATGGTGCAAGGCTTATGAATGCAGCACTGGCACTGGGTGTGCCTCCCTCAGTCATACTGAAACACTGCCACACTGTCAGCGTGTGTCTGTCTAAGGTAAGAGCCTGGCTTACTGGAAATGGTGTGTGTCCTCTGTTACACTGTACAGTTTGATCCAATGTAATATTCCTAAACCAAGCTTTGTGTGAAGTGCTATGAAGCCTGGTATAAGTTTTAAGTTAGACATACTTCCAGAATCTTTGGATGGTCAGATGGGGTCTCTAAAGATGATGATGAGACAGTTAATTTCACTTATTTATTCATTCATTCATTCATTCATGCATTTTCTTATCTGCTTAATCCTAGTCAGGGTCGCAGGAAAGCCGGTGCCTAGCTGGCGGCACAGGGAGCAAGGCAGGAACAACCCTATATAGGGTGCCAATCCATCGTAGGGCACATACAGTCACACACTTATACACACACTTGCACCATAAGGGCCCTTTAGAAACACCAATCAGCCTAGCACACGTCTTTGGAATATGGGAGGAAACCGGAGTAAACCAACGCAGACATGGGGAGAACATGCAAACTCCTCACAGGCAGAGTCTGGGGTCGGGACTGAACCCGGAATGGAACTGTGCCACCGTGACAACCATGAGACAGTTCGGACAAGTCAAGATTAAAAAAAGTGTACACAAACAACCCTCATAGTTTAACATAGGTGGGATTGTACTATGATTGTACTATGCTGCTGTAATGACATGAACTATAAACAATGGTACTTCAATTCTCGACCACCTCGGAACTCGTTGAATTCGGTTCTCGACGCATTTTGACTTGGAAATTTTCTCTCGTCGTTTGCTCGGTACACAGCGCACATGTTTAAACCTGTATGAGTCGAGCAATGCAACTCATATCAGCCGAAACTCAATTCTCGATTCACGATTCGGTACACAGTGATTCAGTGATTCAGATTCACAGTCGTCCATGCTCAGTGGAGATCTGTGCTATGTTTATTATGTTTTTTATTTTTTTTAATCTATAGTACTGTCTTCTTAGTGCAAATAAGTCTCCATGGGTCATAAAAAGATTAGTTTATTAGAGCCAACCGAGAGCAAAACAGGAATTGAAATCTCCAGGAAACAGTGTTTTGCATTTTCAGTTCATTACTCACTGAATTAAATTAGATTTTTCAACACTTTATTACAAAATAAGCGTTGTGTTAATGAATTTGCCAACTGTAGGTTAATGAAAGTATTTTTAATATTAACTAACTTATCATGAGACGGAATGTACCGGTAACTTGGCATGAGGCGGAGACCATAATGTAACTGCAGCATTTAAAGTGGACCGGAAAATGTGTATAAGGAGCTTGTGAATAAGAAGCCAACTTCAGCCTTGTCTCCACTGTGATACACCAAACACTCGTTAAACTCCTCAGTTCATGTTAAATGAAACTTATGAAGGATTTGTCAGATCATATCCCCTTTATAAATCAGGGCGCACCTGTAACATACAACTCCATTAATGCATATAATGCCTTATACAGTGTGGATTTTCTGAGGGTATAGAACATATTAGTTCAATTTACATTATTGCTTATGGGAAAAATTTGCTCAACAATCCTTCTGGAAGGAATTAACGACGATAACTGAGCTACCACTGTACTGTAGTATGCAAATTGCTATCCACACATATGAAAAACACATCTATAAAACAAATATGCCTTAAAAAAGATTTAAGTGAAAAGAAAATCACAAAAAAACATAGACTAGGGGCAGCAATGTCCAAATTAAATAAATATGTAAAAGAGAAAAAAGCCCAGAGCATCACGGCATAGGGTCTGGAGTCTATAACGACTCTTCTCTGTACTGGCATGAACTTCCACTGGATGTTCGAATGGCTGAGTCTCTTGCTGTCTTCAAACAGGGACTAAAGTCTCACCTCTTCACTAAGCTCTTAAGTGAAGACTGAAACTTCACTTACATACTTAATTAAAAATACTCTGTTTGCGGTTTCACTTGCCTCAAATCCTACAGAATCTAGTTGGAATTTATTTGTACTAGCATGAGATAATGTGTACTAAGAATAATACAAAGCATTTCTGTAAGTCGCTTTGGATAAGTAACGGAGAAGCTTTTCTTTCATAACAAGCATTAAACATTCTGCAGCGAGGGCCACAGTAGTACCTGTGTTGGTTTGGATCAGATGGCCTTAGTTGCTGTGAGCCTTGGGTGGCCAACACCCAAGTAGGTACTTACCATTGCTCACTGGGAGCACCCCAAGCCTTGCAGTTACAGAGATGTTCTGACCCAGTCTGGCCATAATGATCTGGCCTTGTCACAATTGCTCTGGTCTTTATACCTGCCCATTTCCTGTCCATTGTAGATTGCCGTTGGAAATATCCCAGACCTCGACGATCAGTGCATATTGTGTGTACTACATATTCACAGTTGAACTGCACTATCCAAACTACTGGGATTCTACTTCATACTGTAGCGTAGTTTTTTAAATTCTTCACCCACTATCTGAACAACTAGCTCCTGCTAGTATGATTAGCAGTTCAAAAACCAAGAATGCAGACTTTGTGTGTATTCGTGTAGCATAGTAGATCTAGATGAAGTTCGGAATGACACCTAGCCCCTACCTACAGCCTGCTGTCCCATTCTAATGCTGTGGAACATTTATTTTGTTCTGTGGTGTAGCATAGAACTGCTTCTGCAGTGTCACAACATTTATTTTTGTCCAGAGTTGCATTAATTTTTCCCCAAGATCTTGTATTGATGATGGGAGATTTGGACCACTGCACAAAGTCTTCTCCAGCACATCCCAAAGATTCTCAATGGGGTTCAGGTCTGGACTCTGTGGTGGCCAATCCATGTGTGAAAATGATGTCTCATGCTCCCTGAACCACCCTTTCACAATTTGACCCTTCTGAAACAGATGAACATCTTTTCCACGACATCAGGATGTGTCTTTTGACATGGTTGTGTAACAAATGAGAAGCTGCTCACTGCATCACTGGGTTAAATAACTAGTTGCCAGCTGAAACATAATCACCAATGCAGTAATTAACTGTTAACTATTTGCTTAGTTAAATCCAGTTTATATGGTCAATGTACCGTTGCTAAAACGATGTTACATCTAAGCTATTGGTGGCCTAAGACTTTTGCACAGTACTGTATTTCTATTTACTTTGGTTTACTATACTGTATATACTACATGGACAAAATTCAGACACCCCTTCTAGCCCCCCCCCCCCCCCCCCATTCTTATATTCCTAGTGTCACCCCTGGCTCTGCTGGCACTGTCCCAACCAACTGTAGGTACTATTATTATAAAGTGGAAAAGTCTAGGAGCAACAACAGCTTATACACAAAGAGCTATGTCCTACATGCTTATGGAATGAGTCCACTGAGTGCTAATGCATATTGTACATATTAAAATTGGCTCTCTGTGCTGCAGTATTTACTACCAAGTTCCAAACTGCCATGGAGGTATTGTTCTTCATATTGAGATTGAGCAGCGACTGCAAACAAATCAGCAACAAACCCATGCCTTCTTAGCTTGTTATAGCACCTCTATATTAACATTAATATTGAGCTAAAAACTGTCAGCAATATGTATTAGTAGTTTCAGCTCATGTTGTGTGTCGATTATCTCTCTATTCTAGGGTTTGGGGGCACCAGCAGGCACTATGCTTGCGGGATCCAAAGAATTCATCCAGAAAGCAGTGCGTGCTCGTAAAGCGCTGGGTGGTGGAATGCGCCAGTCAGGTATTTTAGCAGCAGCTGGAAAGATTGCCCTGTCAGACATGATTGCTAGACTGGAAGAGGACCACAGAAATGCAAGAAGCTTTGCTGAAGGTGATGTATGCATGTTGCATTACTTGGGCATCGCTTATTAAGTTTGTAGACACTTCAAGCCCATGTCAGAGCTGCAACACTAATATTTGAACAAGGACCTACTAAGTTAACAAATTGTGGTTCTTTGTGTCACCACAATGTGGTTCATTCCAAGCATTTAGAGTGCTGGAAATAATTTTGAGGCTGCTGTGAGAAATTAATGTTCACTATGATACATGAGGGAGAACATAAATGCTGTCATAAAAATGACATTACAGAGAATTGGATGATTGTTGCATACACATTTATAGCAGCTATTTCCTGTTTCCACATCATAATGCCCTCAACTGATGTCCAAAATGAAATTGGTTGTTGAATTTGGCTGGCCTGCATGGAGCTTTGACATTAACCCAATCCAAACCCTTGGAATTTGTTGAAACACTGAACACTAATGCCAAAAAGGCCTTATCGCCCAGCATCAGTGCCCGACCTCATCTGTGTTCTTGGAATTGGATGCAAATGCCAGCTGACGTTCCTAAAACCTTCCTAAAGTGAATAAGGTTTTAATTAGGCTAGTAGCAGTGTGTGTATGTATGGGTCATGTTTATATTACATTGTGGTGAGCAAATGTCCCCACAAGAATAGAAAGATCTGAAATAATTTTCCTTGTGGGCACATTTGGCTGGTTCCCATGAGGAGAACTGCTTTTTAAAAAATAAAAAAGTAACACAAACGATTTGTTTTAGGTTAATGAGGTTAAGGTCAGGGCTAGGTATAGCATTAATTAGCTACAGTATTAAAGGTAGTGGGAAGTCCCCACAAAGACAGTGTGACAGATATGTGTGAGTTTGAATTATTGTATTTTCTTTTCTGCCAATACATATTCCATTTAATTAGTACAAATCAGTTCTTATCCTAAGAGTCTAGATACTTTAGACCAAATATAACAAAGTATCTGAATAAGATATCCTATTTTTGGTGCCTAAAATAAAATCTCTGTCCTTTTCCACAGCTTTGACACAGTGTAATCCTCCTCTGTACCAGCTGGACTTGGCTGCCATTGAAACCAACATTGTGCGTTTCTATTTGCAAGCTCCTGGACCAAGTCCGGATCTCTTCTGTAAACTAATGGAGGAGGTTAGCGAGGAGGAGTTGGAAGCCCTGGGCCAGGGTGTGCGTGTGCTCATGTTTCCTCATGTTGGGGATTCAGTGAGAGCGGTGTGGCATCTGGGCATTAGTGAAGAGGACACTCAGCTGGCTATAAAGAAAGCTCAGTTTGTGGCCCGACAGTTAAGCCTTAGGTCAGCAAGAAGCAGATGAACAAATTGTTAATCAAATGTCCTCAACTACCTCAGTCTATTGAGTACTGTAAGGCTAAACTGAAACAATGGTGTATCTCTTTGTGGACTGAATCAGCACCAACCAGATCATGTTTCAATTAACGTTTTCTTAGTCCTATGTGGCAAATTTTTATGAAGAACACATTTTAAACATATTACAGAATTCTTCACGTGAACAAATGTTTAATTTCTTTTTATTTAAACAGATATTTTAAGAGTAAAGACGCCTACCAAACAAAACTCTTGCACCGTAACATCAATAATAAAATACATTACAATACAGTACAGTGCCTAGTTGCTGTCTTTTATGTGACAACTGTTTTAAGTTTTAAAACGTTGCTGCATTTAATTGCTGTCTATAGTGGGATAGACAGTATAATTTTTGATGATTTAAGTCATAAGATGCAGATTAAGGCCTGTGGCGTGTTAGGTGACGTTGACTGTATAATAATGTGTAAACTATTTTGAGTACTTTGACCCATAAAGGTTCAAATCTTAAAGAATTAGAAATTTGTCCATGCTAAAATGATTAGACTGAATTAATGTAAGGTATTAGATGGTTGAATGATAATATACCAGAAGCACTGTTGGAAGTTACTCAAAAAAGTAATTTGTTACAAATAACTAATCTTTTTTTCCCCCAAATGTGATGAGAAGTTACTGATTAAGTCCTGGAAAAAGTAATCCCATTACTCATTACTTTATTTTTAGGTTAGTCCCTAAAACCCATATTGAGCTACCAACTAGAAAGTACACAGATAACAGTCGGTGGTCCTTAAAAGTCTTTATTTTAGAAAACATTCATGTTCAACATTCAAATTATTTGTACAGAGGTTTTCCCAAGACAGTTGCACAAAATCGGAGAGCAGATGCAGCGAAACAACGAATCATTTTTCGAATCGATTGGTTCAAATGATTCAGAATTTCAAAATGCTTAGTTTCTACCATCACTAGGTAGAATTAGAGGTTTGTTGACAATGTTTCAGAAACAATTTATATTTTTAAGTAACACTCATTTCTTGATCTGTAACTATAATGCAGTTACAACATTTAAACTATAATGTGTTACATTACTTCATTACAGGCAGTGATTCATTTGTAAACAGTGAAGTCCCAGAGCTTGCATTAACAACAGCGAAGTGGACAACATTGGTGACTGGAGGTGGTGGTAAGGCACACCAGTAGAGTAATATAAATAATGGTAGCTATTATACAGTACAACCTGAGACTTGGAGATTTATTTCACAATCACAAGGTATCTTCACAAGGAATTTTTCTTGCCTTCATCAAGAAGAGCTAAAATTCATTGCCATAGTCTGTCCTCTGCCATACTACTACTACATAAAGTACTTTCTCTACCATGTACTAGACTGCCAAAAAGGAGCCGATGGCAGTTAAGTGCAGCTTCCAATTTTTTGGCAGTCGTTTTTAGTTTGGACTGTCTCAGAAAATGGAGTAAACGGCATTATTCTAAGCTGCATGAACAGTAGTGCACTACATAGGGATTAAAGAGTCATTTTAGATTCAGCCCTATTCTACTTGATCTTTTAGATATGCGGAGGTCTCAGAGCTTAAATCCTCCTAGGTCTGCACACATTAAGCCTTGGGTACAGGAAAAAGTACTTAAGATTACTTTACGGGTTACTTTGTACCACAAAACTCCAAAAGTAAAATGCCCCAAACAGCACAGACATGTTCCAAACAGAGCTAAACAGAGAAGCGCTTTTATAAATAGCTTTGATACCAGAAGTATAAGTAATATGTTTGTTAATGAATTAAACTAAAATAATACATTTATATACACAGAAACGTCCACTAAAACTTGTCAATAGGTTTTAAAGAAATCAGTTGCAACGCAGTATTAGATCAGTAGTTCTTTCCTTCATAAAATACAACAAGTACACAGTTTGTCCATTCCCCTGTTTTCTTAATCTTTTTTCTTCTGAAATAATCATCATGAGGTCAACTTGTAGCAGGTTGCTAAATCACATAAAAACCGAAATGTTGAAAAATTTCCTCAATTACCGCAGTTTATTGAGCACTGTAAGGCTAAACTTAGTTGATTGTACACTTAAAACTTCTTATTTTTATAATATTCTGAAATTTTATTGAGAAAATTAACATGCAATTTGTACCCAGAGCTTTAAAAAATGTGTACTTTTCAACTCTATTTTATTTTAATTATTATATTTTTAAATATGTTCTTTCTATTAATATTTATTTAGTTTCTGTTTATTTAAACTAATACTATGAACTTATTAATTAGACAACTTGGTTAATTCCTACATATAACAACCAAGCCACCCAAGGAGGTTGGGTCCCTTTTTGAGTCTTGGTCCTCCCAAGGTTTCTTCCTTATAACATTTAGGGAGTTTTTCCTTTCCACTGTTGCCCTAGGCTTGCTCAATTTGGGATCGGCCTTATAATTTAGAAGATAATCTAAAATTGTAAAGCTGCTTTGAGACAATGCTTCATTGTAAAAAGCGCTATAGGCTTGACCTGACTATTTCAGCTGATCCCAATGGGGGGAACCACAGCAGAACACCACACATTAGGTTTTACACCAGATGTCTGTTCTGATACAACCGTCCGTGTTTATCCATTCTTGGGACCATCAGTAGGAGTACACAGCCAATGGCATTTTATATTGTAAAGACATCACTACACGTTCACGGTGAGCCACTGAGACCACAAATACCTATGCATCACTGTTAAAAACCATTAAACCAAAAGTGCATTTTAAAATCAACATGAAGACAGCAATTAGAGTAGTCACGAATCTACCTTTTGCACAGAAAATACCACGACTAAGGATTTTCAAAAGCACTATGCATTTACATCTTGCTAGCCTATACAGCCTATATAGCCTATGTCATTTGAAATGGAGTGACATCTATCTTATATCGGGGCCATAGTGTCCTGGTACTGGGTTAATTGGGTCGACCTGGCAGCAAGCAACAGCAGAAGACCAGTTATCACTTCCAAGATGAAGGAGATCCAAGCCAAGCCCATTGACCAGCCAAATGACGTGTCAACCATGGCCATTTGTTCAGGCCCTATCCTCCTCTGTGCTTCCTCCAGAGCTTGCTGGGAATAACTGATGTACAGACTTAAACAAGAGAAAGTGAGGAGACCTGTCAAAGAAATAATTCAGTAGTTTATGTTGTGATTTTATAAACACTTGCAAGACCATATGTATGTACCTGAATTTCTGCAGTAATTAATATGGTCTGATCTTAAACCATTTCAATATATACACATTTGGCTCAAACTGATAACACAAAGGATGTCTTGCCTTTACTAAGCACATGTATTAACCAGTCAGGTTCCATGATAGAAGAGGGAATTGTTTTCTCATCGATTTACATTTTGGGGTGTAGCTTCAAGATGACATATTATATACTTTTCCACAAGTTAACACAGTTCTCTGCCATCTTAAGGAAATGTCTGTGACATGCTTTGTTCAAAATACCACAAGCATCAAGCACCAGAGCACCCTATTTACCTTCTATAAACAGAACTTGACAATGAGCCACTGTTGACCATACACTGCTGTACAAGGCAAGATCTCTATTGAAACACTATTTTATCTTACAGATATCCAACTAATGATCTACTAGCATTAATGTTATTGAAAAACAGTCAGAAAACATGCCTTAAGAGTTCACGTATTCACTCTGTCGTGTAACCAGGTAGGATGGACTACCGCACATGTGCACTGAGTGCATGCACGGTGCTGGCGCCACAAATCAAGTATCGTTCTACCTAACCGAGCATGACTGGAGTTAAAAATGAGTAACCAAACTGCGAAAGGAGACAAAATACATACACAACCAGCCTCGCAGTCTACATCATTAAATTTCACTGCTAAACATGGCTGGGCTTTGAAAAGACGGATGTTGCTCTACGGATGGCAATATACAAACCATGTCAGAAATCAGTTGCGGTTAAAGACAGCTCGACATCTTGACTTATTTCACAACCTGCGAACTAAATATGAAGATTATGACAAACTTCGGGAGTCAGCTGTACATGAAAGGCTTAAACCAGCCAAGGTACCAACACAAAACATACTCAGCAAACCTTAGCAGAATCATTCTGTAAAAAAGTGCCTTATGACAAGAAAAGCAACAGATGGCAGGACATAAATGCTATCACCAGTTGCATCGCAAAAAGACAGTGCCAGTTCAGGCAGTTGAGAGAGATGGGTTCAAAAACTTTTGAATACTTTAGGTCCGAGATATACACTGCCAAATTATCATCTAATTATCGTCATTGTGAAAATCCCAGAAAATGGTGAGATATCATTTTTTGTTAATATCAGACACACCCCATTTGGTAAGACAAAGCAATTATCGTTATGCCAATCTTTACATCTGTAAGATGTAATTGTATGAAACTTGTTAAATGTGCATACTCTGGCCATGATGGAGCATGGGCTATTTCTTTCATTTTAGTAGGAAAACTAACATTTCACAAAACACCACTGATAAAACAGCTTATATAGGCATGGTCTACATATTTTGATGCTCTAGATAATGTTCCTATAGTTTATTATTCATTCAGCAATATGAATAATTAAAATGAACGCTCCACACCTACACCACATTTAATAATAGTTCTAATAGTTCTAACACTGCCTCTCCCTACATGAGATGTTGTAGGACTTGTGTTCTGAATTGTGAAGAGCATAAAATGAGTGTGATTTGCACTACTGCTGGCTCAGTCTTTCTCAGCTTCTCATTGTACATCGCAGCTAGCATGTTTTATAACAGCACTTGGACAATAAATTGCCAGGCCATAGGTGGGAGACTGTGTCACAAAAAAAGCTATCAGAAGGCTTTATCATAAGTGGGATGAGTAACAATTTCTACAAAAGAAGAGAGTTAAAAGCTTCAAAACAGACTTGTACATCATTCATGAGTCAAAGGCAAAGCAGTTGCACTAGCACAGAGAAAAGACCAATTATATAATTCATAGAAAGTAGAATTAATAACCAGACCTAGTAAGTATCATGAACATGGTAGGGTCTGCCATTGCATATCAGTAACATTAAAACCACTGCTAGTAAAACACTGGCATAGTGTGTCCTTAAATAATAGGCAATTAACTAAACTACGAACTAAACGAACACTAGCTCTAATTAGAAGAATGAGCAATAAAACAGAGGCAAAGATTTGAAATCTAAGTTCAGTTACAGTTAAACAGACCATGTGTCTCTGTGGCATGTTTTAAATCTTAGTCAGGGGGGGCTTGTTTAACCTTCAAACATTTTGATTGGCTCAGTTTTCATTGCTCTGTTGCCACCAGAAGCATGCAGCTCGAGCCAGTATGTCTACCCTAGAATGCACTCTTTGCCAATCAGCGTGAATGAGTGGCAGTTGCACTACAGGCTATTTAAGCATGTCAAATGCAAGTGCTCATTGCTGGGTCTTCTTTGAAACACATGAAACAAAGTGACGTTCAATAAGTTAAGTGAAAAAGTCGAAAGTGTGTCTAATGTGAAGTTTGAAAAATAAAACAGGAAAAGAATGATCTGAAATGAGGACATATTCGAGTTCAAAACAAAGTAGCAAAAGGTGATTAGGAAATTATCTGATCGGACAGAAGCTTGGAGAAGGTGAAAGAAAGATAGCGAATTAAAGTGCTGATGGAAAATCTAAGTGAATAAAGAACTTGAGTTTCTAAGAATGTAAAATAACTATTTTCTTTACTGAAGCACAAAGCTAATTATTTTGAACTAGGAAGAAAATGAAAATGATCTCAGCCTTGGTTTGTTAGTTTTTTCTTTTGGTCCCTTGTACTTTATACAGTGGTGCTTGAAAGTTTGTGAACCCTTTAGAATTTTCTTTATTTCTGCATAAATATGACCTAAAACATCATCAGATTTTCACACAAGTCCTAAAAGTAGATAAAGAGAACCCAGTTGAACAAATGAGACGAAAATATTATACTTGGTCATTTATTTCTTGAGGGGTCATTTATTTCTTGAGGAAAATGATCCAATGTTACATATTAGTGAGTGACAAAAGGATGTGAATCTTTTCTGGTGTTATATGTAATTATGCTGGAATGCAGTGTTTTCCTTTCTCCAAACATAACGCCTTTCTTTTAAACCAAAAAGTTCTATTTTGGTCTCATCCGTCCACAAAACATTCTTCCAATAGCCTTCTGGCTTGCCCACGTGATCTTTAGCAAACTGCAGACGAGCAGCAATGTTCTTTTTGGAGGTTCACAAACTTTTGCCACTCACTAATATGTAATATTGTATCATTTTCATCAATAAATAAATGGCCAAGTACAATATATTTGGCTCATTTGTTTAACTGAGTTTTCTTTATCTACTTTTAGGACTTGTGTGAAAATCTGATGATGTTTTAGGTCATATTTATGCAGAAATATAGAAAATTCTAAAGGGTTCACAAACTTTCAAACACCACTGTAAGAGTGCTTATGCCTCTTGTTTCAGGTGGTACATTGCTAGCTTGTGAGATCTGTGTACATGAGACCCCCAGATCCAGTCACACCCTGGGCAATCAGGAAAAGCTCAAATAGCATAAACAGTTCTTCTATTATCATTATTGCTGTTTCTCCCTATAAACTGGTCTTTGACCCTCAGCACTATTCCTTTGAAATATCTTTATGAAACTAAGACTCAAGACAAAGTTGAGTGGTATGGAACATATACAGAAAACAGAAGTATTCCAGTTGTCTTCAGAAAATAGAGAGGAAGAGCATACTAAAACAGAGAGTAAGAACATATTCGTCTATTTAGATACAAGGTTTGACAGTAGAACTTCTCAAGAGCCCATAATTTTATGTGGTAAGTCACATATAAGAAAGGGTTCATGTGCACCAAATACTGATGAATGACTATTGAAAAATACACTGAGTCATAGACTTTGAAAAGATATTAGGTGTGTACAAATTCGTTGTGTCTCTCCAATAAGAAAGGAAATGAAATAAAATCATGTTCTGCCCAATATACTGACTGATATCTGATATGAGTACATTTTATCGTTTAACATTAGAACTGTAATACTGACCATTATTCAGAATGTCAATTTTACACAACATTTTCCTGTAATAATGTTTGACACAACAAACATGACATTTATGCATATTACTAATCTTCTGCTCCAAGGACAGCCTCCAGACACAAGAAACGTTATGTCTTTGATCCAAAACCCAGCTTTGCAAATGTGTTATCTTCTGGTAAGCTAATTTTTGTTGATCAAAAGCAAAGACAGCTAACATGGAGGTGGTGGAAAATGCAATAAAACCGTTTGATTTCCCCACAGGTGTTAAAAGATAATGTGCTGTAATAACACCAGTCCCACACTGCAAATTTAAGTTGTCCAATTTCCTCTCTGGTTTCCTTCATGTTTGTCAGCAAGAGTACTATACTCCAAATGAGCTAGGAAATATGGAACAATTACCATAGAAAACATCCTGTTGTAATTAGGTAATGGTTCCCATAGAAATCAAAGGCAAGTTATGAGAAAGGCTGATGATCTGAGGCTCAACAAACTACAAACATGAATCAACTTACTGCAAAAGAGAAAATAGAAGGTAGCTCCCATGAGGAGAACCCTGCTCCTAGCCAAGGAGCTGACCAGACCACAAACTCCTCCAAACACCAACAGCACCAGACTGACAGGCAGCAGGATGGCAATCACATTATGCATATCTGTAGAAAAGACAATTATATCTATTATATTAACATTTATGTTCAAAATTCTATTCAGTGTCATGTACACTTCAGTTGCTGTCATGCATAAATAATGCTCATCATGCTGTGCTCAGGACTAGGAGTGTAACGATGCACTCTGCTCACAATTATATTTGATTCACAATACTTAGTTGATGACGCTTTTTTCTCACGATTATCGATTTTACATTCAATAAGCCATTTCTTTTTATTTCTGAAGTGTAAACACTTGTACAAGGTTTTAAACACCAACTTTTAAGACCCTACAATTAAAATAATTTTAATAACTAGAAATAAAAATAAGTGCCATCTTACTTTGAAAATCACAGTGAACAAATAAGCTCGCTGTGCTAAGCTCAGCCTTTATACATTTGCAGTCTCAAATACAGTGGGGCAAAAAAGTATTTAGTCAGCCACTGATTGTGCAAGTTCTCCTACTTAGAAAGATGAGAGAGGTCTGTAATTTTCATCATAGGTACACTTCAACTATGAGAGAAAAAATGAGAAAAAAAAATCCAGGAAATCACATTGCAGGATTTTTAAAGAATTTAATTGTAAATCATGGTGGAAAATAAGTATTTGGTCAATAAATTTGGTTCAACTCAATACTTTGTAACATAACCTTTATTGGCAATGACAGAGGTCAAACGTTTCCTGTTAGTCTTC